>JBBPDA010000021.1:20280147-20303606 GCA_037974385.1 Arnoldichthys spilopterus | reverse complement strand
TATGTGTATGTGTATGTGTATGTGTATGTGTATGTGTATGTGTGTGTGTGTGTGTGTGTGTGTGTGTGTGTGTGTGTATAGCCCGCTGGGAAGCTGGGACTGGCTCCAGCTTCCCTGCAAGCCGGAAATGGAAGAAGCAGTTTAGGAAATGGATGGAATACGCAAACAGAAATTATGTTTATTGGAAAATATTTTTTTTTAAAATACATTCATTAAAACAAAAGCATACAATTTGTTTACTCTACTAACAATATATCCGCATCTCCAAGCTTTATGTGTAAAAATAGGCACAACTTCCATGTTCGTAGCAGAAACTCCTAAGCCCTAAACCTTTTCAAAGTCCTACATGATATAAGGCTTTTAAACCTTTTAAAGACATTTTTTGCTTCCATGTCAAAAACAATCAAGGACCCTAGTTTTTAAAGTGTACAACGTTTTCTGGTATGGGACAAACAGAAGCTCGGTAACAGTGTGTCACAGTTTGGCCTCGAGCGAGAAGAGGTTAGAAGTATGCCAAGAACATCATTCTATCAACTTTTCCACCAAGACATTTGCTCAGATTGTCCTATTTGAGAGATATAATGAGGGTCCGGGCGGCTCCAGGGGAGACGGGCTCCACTCTCAGCAAATTTAGCGACAGTGGGTCATAGCTTCTCTCGCTAAAGCCTGCAAGTGCTCCCAGGAGGGCGACGCATCAGTCTGAGCCCACAGTAGCACACACATACACATACACACAGAGTTCTTTCATATACAATACACATTCCTGAATGTGTATTCTTGTAATTATGGCCAATTATTGTCACTGTCTGGAGCTGTCAGGATAAACCAATTCGGGATGCACTTTGAAGAGTGTCTGACTGCATGGTGCTGTCAGGGTAACAAATAACAAAAGAAACCTGATTAAACTACAGTTTGTGTTGTTAATGCTCAAAAATAGTTCATTTTATTATGAAAATGTCACTGAAATGAGCTGTAATAAATTAACTGGGAAACTAATGCTTAGTTTAGGGCCTCAAGGTTAGCATCTGCGGAATGGAAATATCTTTATTCTATTTACGTCGCCTCCTCTATGTGGATTAATGAAATAATGCTAGTGTTTTGCTAGAGGTTAACATTTCAATTTCAAAGCAGTCAGTTGTCCCATCGTCAGCAATGCGCTCACATGGAGAATGCCATCTGTGAAAAGGTTTCATTTGCTCAGTTGAGACGAATACGCTTAAAATATTTGCACAATAGCAATTCGTCCATTGTGCACCAGCTCCCACGTAAATTCAATATGATGCTGAGCATTTTAATTATTGCCATATTTACATAATATGGCAAAATGGACAAACAGTGAGAACGATATTTAGATGTAAAAAAACGTTAAAAATTATAAAAATGTATTTAACGTTTCAGATCATCATCTTTTTGATGAAACATTTGCATCGTTTTTCCTGTTTTTTTTCCTAAACGAAATCAGAACTAATTCCCCTTTCAAAAATGTATTATACCTCAAACTTCCAAAACTCCCAATGTTTCAAACTCCTGATGACATCTCTTTATATTTTAACAAAATATACTTAATTTTAAGTATTTTAATGTACACACACACACACACACACACACACACTGGTGAATCCACCCCAAGGCCCAAGGTTCTCACACCCTTAACGTTCAGGACCCTTAACACCTCACCATCTGTAGAACCATTAAGTGTATCTCCCCAGAACCAAACATTATGAGGATTTTAGAAGAACGTCCTGTTCTTTTTAGATTAAATGTCCTTTTCGCTCCAATCTTAACTTACGTATGACCATACCAACCAATGACGACCACCAGACTTCCTGGACACACTCCATGACAGTAACAGCTGGTTGAAACTGGTTTGAAAGGTGGCAAACCCATTATCTGACCGGTATAAACCTTTTGATGATCATCATTTACGGTGCTCAAAGACCTTCAATTCAAACTGAACCTCTGCGCTCCTTACTTCTGCCTAACCTATATAGTATAAGCACTTGGCATATGTGTTTAATGCAGTAGTTGCTGTCTGTAGTTACTGTAAGCACTTGGCGTATGTATTTATTATAGCAGTTGCGTCTGTTATTTATTTAACAACTAGGAGAAATGCGTTGGTCTTCCTTGTAGCACCACCTTTAGTGTTACTCTATGCAAATGCGAACGCTTGATTGTTTCCTCTGTCTTGGAAGATGCTTTGGATAAAAGCGTCAGCCAAATGAATAAATGTAAATGTAAATGTAAATGTAAATGTAACCTTCTCTTGAGGATCCTCAAGAGGGGAGAATCCTTTTCTACAAACCTTTTAATTTACTTAGCAATTGCTCTTGCTCTCTTTTAAATAAAACCTTTAAAAACAATTTTTGGTGACCCCTTGACCTCTCCTTGAAGAAACATCAACACTCACGAACATCAATACACACACACACACACATATATATATATATCATCAGCTTTAAAAAGGCAGTAGATGTTGGTTTATGTAGGTGGAAAAAAAATGTGTGTGTGTGTGTGTGTGTGTGTGTGTGTGTGTGTGTGTGTGTGTGTATGTGTGTATGTATGTAGCTACGGGGGCTATATATCAGATCTGAGTATGGGGGTAGTTATTTATTGTCACTGATAAGACAAAATGATGCACCACGTGTTTAGAATCAGAAGGAAACATATGGCATTTCATTATCATAAATCAAAATCGAAAAAAAACAAAAAAACACCTCATTGTGTCTTGAAATTGCAAGCTTTGTTACAACATCTGCCAAAATATGTTTGTGAATCATGCAGCCATTGGGCACATATTCAGTCTCAACCCACAAAATGATGGAGAGTCCATATTTCACCCACACATTTTCCAGCGCCATCGTGACACAAAGTGATATGTTGGTATAACCACAACAAGTCCCAGTGCGTCTTCCTCCGTTATTTATTAGTGTAGATGATGATGGGGGATATTCGAGTACATCAGGCCTGGGTGCATAAATCTGTCCAAGTGGGGACTGGGGTATTAAAATGGCATTAACGACATTTAGCAAGAGCTTTATTAACATTTAGATCTTATTGGCTGTGTATCCGCTTTTCCGTCAAAGATTTACAACGCCTGTGGCACTTCAGCTCATAATGCTCGCCAGCAGAAGGGTGTTATTACAAAACTGTCTCTGCTGTCACTTTTGATGGGCTATTTTCAGTCAACACTTTTACACAGCGGACCCCCACAAAGCCATGATTGCTGTCAGAAAAGACGCAACAATGCTGCCATCACAATTACTGTCATTTGTCCACAATGGAAAAGCAACTTCAAGTACAAACGGGCAATTGTTTATAAAATACAAAGCGTCGTTTTAGACGAAAGATAATGACACTGTTCTATGCAAAAAGGTTTAAATGAAGGAAATTATATACATTTAAAGCTCTATACAGGGTAGGATGAGAAGATACTCATGTACAGTTGTGACAGTAATTTAAACAGTCAGAATGTAGTGAAACGAGATAAAATTGGGGGGGGGGGGGACTTTGAATATGTACTTGTTGGTCAAAAATAAACTTTATTCCAGCTGGAGGAAAACTTATAAGAGGTGCAAGTTGTAGGATTTGACTGATTGAAAGGTACAGGATATTTAAGCAAGATGCCACACTCAGTAACAATGAAAATATTTTGTTATAGCATTAGCATAAGGTGGAATAGATCAGGACCAATATTAGGGCCAAACAGTTACATAGCCAGCATTGTTCACATACCCATCTGTGTTCTCTCTAGAGCAGGGGTTGCCAGCTTCAGTCCTGGAGGGCCGGTGTCCAACATAGTTTGGTAGTTCCCCTCCTCGAACACACTCACTAGGCCAAGTGTAACCAGTTGAACCAGGTGTGTTTGAGCAGAATCACCCAACTGTGCTGGGCACCGGCCCTCCAGGACTGCAGTTGCATGCCCCTGATCTTAACATTCACTAGGGGCAGATCAGAGCCAAAAACGCCCCCTGCTGGCATGAAACATCTTGTTTGATTTTTGTCTGAGGTCACCAATAAACACAATCAACAAAAAAAATGTAACCTCTACATTTAACCCATCACACGTGCACACGTGGAGCAGTGGTCAGCTACCAACAGCGCCCGGGGAGCAGTGTAGCAGGACAGTACCTTACTCAAGGGAACCTCAGTGGTGTCTGGGCCAGGACTTAAACCTTAAGAGACCTTAAGTTCACAAAGGCAACATGCTAACCACTAGGCCTCCACTGCCATAGAAGAGGAGACTGTGCCATTATTGATGAGAAAACAAGGCCAAAACAAATGGCAGAAGTGGCTGTTTTTTCTGTCTTAATGGGATCCACTGGCTTCACTGGTTTTGCTGGTATACCATCTCACGGATGTGTCACTTTCATTTTGGAGGCTACGCAGGATAACCATTCACTCCAGTCTGACTGTCCATGCTCTGCCATAAAATGTGTTCTTTTGTTGCAGCAGCACTTTAATACCAGTGAATTCCTCTATTTTACACCATGTGCACATGTTTTCAAAATAATAAATGATTGTTGCATGTATTTCCCACTCATAGGAGTGGTGCTTTTTAAACGAGGCGAGGCAGGGCGCACTGTCGGCACATTGTCAGTACATTGCGATTTTAAAGCAGTAAAATAAAATTGTACTTTTGACTGAAAACATGTCTTAAGTCAGTGGCACATTGTTTAACCATATTTTAGCAATGAGTTTTAGTTCTGTGCAGTTGCACAACAATCATTACGGACACAGAAACACACTTGAAATCCACTAATGGTGCTCGAAAGTCTTGTGGAACAGTGCTGCTGTCGTCAATGATTTTCACTTTGCATGTGATCGGATCCTTTTCCTGAGTCCTTTGCCAGGTAAATAGAATAGAATTGAATAGAACAGAACTTTATTGATCCCCTACTGGGGAAATGTACTTGTTACAGCAGCTTATATGTATGTATATATTATATATTTACATTTACATACTGATTAAATATGCATAAAATAAAATCTAACTATGTTTACACAAGATCCAGTCTTAACTAACTAAAGTCTGGCTTTTAAAAATAGGAGGAAAAAAATAGAATTGTGATATTGCTCCAGAAAGATTATTGCACATTGCACAATGACTGTGTTACGTTACAAATATGGTAATTATATTGCACAAGATAAATACAGTTGTGTTTTTGTGTGTGTGTGTGTGTCTAGTTGACTGAGGTCCCATTATAACAGCAATCACCCATAGCTCATGAACCCCTGCTTCTTAAAGGTGAGGTGACGTGACACTGTGATTGGTTAATTGCATGTTAAGCCCAAAACACACCTCTGAATAATTAAAGTTAGGACAGTTTTACTCAAAGTCTGATTTTTCCACCATCAAAATAGCAGAATGGATTTGGACACGCCCATAAAGGTTAGTTTAGTAGTTTAAAACCATCTTCCCTGAAGAGAAAGTGACTATTTGTCATTGTGAACACAACGAAATGCAACCTTTGCATTTAACCCATCACACGTGCAGCAGCGGGCAGCTATCAACAGGGCCCGGGGAGCAGTGTAGTGGGACGGTACCTTATTCAAGGGTACCTCAATAGTGCCCAGGCCGGGACTCGAACCTGAGCCCTTCAGGTCTCAAAGGCAGTGTCCTAAACACTAGGCCACCACTGCCCTGATGATGATCATGGAATGATCTGTAACAATACATATTAGATATTTTATTTAATGTTTGGTTATTTTTTATGTATTCATTTGTATTCGGTTGTTTTTTGCAGTATTGTTTATTACTTTATGTAAAGCATTGGTGTCTTTTATTATTTGTTGTTATTTTTATATTCGTCTTATCTTTTTATGAAATAAAGATGTTGGTAATTTCTGTTTCAGTAGCCCAAAATGTGTCTTATAGTGAATGAATGTATTTGCTCTGTAACTATCCATATTGCTTTTTTATTTTATTGTTTATAATTAATATTCTAAATGTATTATTTCATTTTTATAGTTTTTGTGTATAATTTGAGCATTTATCCCAAATACTTGTATTCATTTGTGTGTGAAACATCAGCCTGTATATGAAATAAAGATAAGGAAATTTCCATATTCTATTGCTTTTTAATGTATTTTTATTATTGTTTACATGGAGTAAATACAAGGTGGCATGATGGTGCAGTGGTTAGTGCTGCAAGAAGGTCCTGGGTTTGATCCCCAAGGTCGGCCGATGATGCCTTTCTGTGTGGAGTTTGCAAGCTCTCCCCGTGTTCGTGTGTGTTTCCTCCGGGTTCTCCGGTTTCCTTCCACAGTCCAAAGGCTGCAGTAGGTTGATTGGATGCTCTAAATTGCCTGTAGGTGTGAGTGTGTGAATGGTTGTCTGTCTATGTGTTGCCCTGTGATGGGTTAAGCCTGACACTGGGTTGCTGTATTTCTCTAATATATAATTATGTAATAATAATTTGCTCTTTGCTCGTATCAACCTAAGTAGCTGCTAACTTGCAGCGTGGAATGGCCTTGGGTGTGTGGCAACTGTTAGCAGAAAGTGATTGCACACTGTTTGTGACCAATAAAATGTGATACCACTTTGCATAAGATCATCAAAATCAAGCCAATGACCAGCTGTATAACACACGGCAGCCATTTCCTGTTCTAAAATGACTTTACTGTCACCAGCAGAGGTCCTCACAATGCATAACTCTTCTCCCAACTTTCTTTTTTTCTTTTAATCTCAATTTCGGGCTTGTTGAGTTTATGTGGTTAAACTAATCTAGCTGAGTGAGGCATCTAGTATAGATTCAATAAACTAATACTGGGTACACTGTGATTGGTGCTGACTGATAGCATGGATAATGCTCCTTTCTGTGTGACGGATCGTCATGGTGCTGCCACAAAGTGGCGTGGCTGATTGGAGTGGAGGGCAAATTAGGCTTGTCATGTCAATGCAGTCACACTGAAGAACCTTCAGGCCTTTTCATCAGGTAAACAAGCTGCAATGCTTTGTTCGGGTCAACCAGGCATCCACATGTGACCCGGAGAGATGCCTCCTTTTCATTCGTCCACACACACAATCTCTTGAGTCCTCTGTGCAAATGCATTATGTGAATTATGTGGGGCCAATCTGCATCCCTCAGATAAAGTAAATCTTAACACAGCCCAAGAATACCTGCGCTCGCCATCGCTGTGAAACAATCAGCGCTGCTGTGTATTTAATCTCCCCGCACTGAAAAAACAAGGCCGGCCTCTGAGAAAAGAATTCATTTGTCTTTTGTCCTCTCTCATTTCAAAGAATGTCACTTCTGTCTCCGTTCGTCTGCGCAGGGAAGGAAGATGGAGTATTTGGTCTCAGCGTCAGTTTGCCAGCGTCAGGACTATTTGTCAAAGGCAGTGTGATCTGCTAGCCACCCCCCGCACCACCCCACCCCAACCCACCCCACCCACGTGCCTCGCTTTCACCCGTATTGATCAGGGCTGCCATGAATCCGTGCTGCAGGTGATACTGGATATCTCAGCACGCTTCCATGATTAGAAATGCTCAGAGCATCCCTGTACAAAGGAGCAAGTTGGATGAATAAATAAAGCCGTATGTGTGATGTGCTGCCGTAGGGGACCTGTGTTTTTGTCACGAAATGCATATTTTTAATTCTTTCGCATGCGTAGTCCCACCAGTGGCTTCTGCTGTGGCTGGGCCCCACATGGTACGTTCCACCAGTGGGATTCGAACACAGCATTAGAATAGCACAAACCTGTCTATCTGTTTATCAAAAGTGACCAATTTGTCTTCCTACAACATGCAGAATATGCCTAAAATGCTGCCAAAACATGGAGACATGGTGACAGTTCATGCCTGTGTTAATCAATGGCGGTGCCCACGATTATTGTGCTTATATTTCAAATATGGCTTTAAAAGACTGGAGATTCCAGAGAATAAAAGAATCAGAAGTCATAAATTGTTGCAATTGTATACAAATGTGCAAATAATACCTAATTAAATAAAGATGACCACAGAGTAAGAGGTTCGATCTTGTTTGAATGCAGCCTGATTATTCTTCTAAACAGCTTCGAGGTCACCAGCATCTGGACCTCAGTAGTAGTAGGTTTTTATTGTCATTTCTACCATATACACAGTACATAGTAAAAACAGTAAATGTTTCAAGCAAAAAATGAAATTCAAGCTAAATTCAACAAGATAAAAGAATCCACTGTGGAGAACTTCTCCTGTAGGCTAAGTTCAGTCTAACATAGTTCCTTTAAGTCTCTGCATGTGAGAGTTGTGAGAAAAGTTGCAAACCCTTGCGTCATTGGCATGTTCACTAACAGCGGCAATTAGAATTCACGTATCTTGTCAACAGCAGCAGGTGGCTTGCGTGTGAACTGGCAGTGTACCATTTGGTAAGACAGAGCAATGATGGTTATGCTATTATCTGTAGGAAACAGTCTAAACAATTTCCTGGTACAGGTTGTGGAGTGAAGACGACACAACTTACCATATTAAACTTTACGGGCAGTGGAGGCCTAGTGGTTAGGACCTTGACCTTGTGAATTGAAGGTCGCTGGCTCATGCACCACCGAGGAAACCATGAGCAAGGTACCGTCCCGCTACACTGCTCCCCGGGCGCTGTTGATAGCTGCCCGCTGGTCCATGTGTACACGTGTGATGGGTTAAATGCAGAGGTCACATTTGGTTGTGGTGCCTGAGTGTGTTCACAATGACAAAGTCACTTTCACTAAATAACGTATGTGTACTCTAGCCATCTCTCTTTGGCATCAGTAGGCTGGCAAGATAATGCTTCAGACCCGTTTATTAAGGCGTCAGTATCAGTAATAGTATGCCAATGAAACATTTCGAACCCAAATTTGAAAATAAATGTGAGCTTGTAATAGTGTTACTTCCAAAGATATTCTTTTATTTTTATAGTTATGATGCGACTTTTGGGCAATAATCATGCCTCATACTATACATCTATACATCTAATTTATGCTCTAGATAATGTTCATGTCACAATTTCCCCCTGTGTTGTGTCTTATCTTGGTTGTGCCTTGTCCCTGGTTTTAGCCATGTGCTCATCAGTGTATGTCTGCCTTAGCCCTGCCAAAGCCCTGCTCCTTAATCATTGGTCCCAGCTCTGTCTTGTTTCCTGTCTCCTCCTGTGCCCAGGTGTTCTGTGTCTTTTTTTAGTATTTATATCCCTGTGCTTGAACATGTCCTTTGTCTGGTCGCCATTATAGCTACTCTTGTTTCCATGCTGTGTTATGCCGGTTATTTCTGGTCCGTTTCTATGTTACCATGTTTATTTCATGTTTAGTCTCTGTGTTTATTTTCTCTATTTGATTAAAAATTTAAACTGCTCGCACTAATGCGTACTTTCTGCAAACCAACCCATTACAGCTCTCTAGATAAAAGACCTCGCTGTCGGCCATGGGCCGAATTTCGCCTTGCATTCTGCAGAAGACATGTATCCAAGGCTGTCACAGTCACATTGAATTCCAAGGATCATTCAGGGTGGCCTGTCAGAAATAAACAGAACGTACTTGAGAGGTAGTCAAAGCAGTGCTTCTCAAATCGATCCTTGAGGACCCCTGAAGGTCCACATGTTTGCTCTGTCCCTGTAGTTTTGGGCAGTTGAGATTGAGAGAAAAATGGCTGGGGGGTCCTGTGGGCTGAAAACGACTGCTGTGAAGCTTCTTTATTCCTCATTTTCTTGTCTTTTTATCTTACAGTATTCAGTGTTTGTGATTTTAAATAAACATTTCTAAATCTGTCTATGCGCCTTTGAATTAAGGAGGCTCTCTTTGTTGCAGGGTTCTTGCACAATTTTACAAGTCAAATTCATTGATTTTTAAGACTTTCTTTATTTATTTTTTTATTCTAATTTAAGACCCAAGAATGTCAAACTTATTTGATAGAAAAGCAACATTTATTCAGTTTCTCAGATGAAGTGTAAGGGTTGTAGTGTTTCTTGTGTTGTCTGGTCCTTGTCCCTGTGTTCGATTAGTCTGGTCTGTGTGAATTTTGTCATGTGTTTTAGCCCCGCCTTGTCTCCGCCCTTGTCAGCTGTTCCTCGTTTCCTGTCAGGTGTACCTTGTTTCATGTTCCCCATATATACCCCTGTGTTTGTTTCAGTGCTTTGGGTTATTGTTGGAATGTTGAAAGTGGTCTGAAGATCCTGGCCTTGTTTGTGCCCTCGTGAGTTAAGTTAGTCTTTCTGTTCCTTTGTGTTTTGGTTTTCTTAGTCTGTTTTGTTAATTTTGTGTTTATTTATTTAAAAATAAATCTTCTAAGCGTTAAACTGCGCTTACTTCCTATCACCCCAGAAACGTTACCTGAAGATCCATTCGCTTGCTCTTTCTTGTTCATGCTTTCATCGAACATTACCACAGAGGGTTTATCACTAACACCGCGACAGCTCTCTCTGAACGATGTGATACCGTATTTGGTTTCATATGTGGTTACCACAGGTAAATGACTTCACATATTGCGAATCAGGGAACATCAAGACAAACACGCCACAGATTCTGTCATTCAATTTGAATTAACGGTGTCCGCTAATGGTGTGGAGAACCCATAACTCAAACTGGTCAAAGGAGACTGTTGAGAAGCTGCGAGGGTGTCTGGACTTATGTTTGCTACATGCAAACAATAACTGCATTAGCTTAGCTGCACCAGCTGCCGCTGCTTACTGTTGGTGCTTTTAACTTTTCATTTGGGATTCACCCCCATGGCCTCAAACTTTTTTTTTTTTTTTTTTGACATAAATTGAATCTTCCCTTGTTTCCTGCCAGTGCCAACCAACCCTGAAATCTCCAACCATTTTTCATTAAAATTGCATTTCCTTATCTTGACTCATCCCTATCCAGTAACCACTCAGCTGAGGACAGTGAATGTAAAGAACACAGCTGGATGTCAATGTAACGCCAATGTTAAATTTTAAAATGAGCACCACAGTGACTGAAATTTTTTGATGTGTCATTGGCAAATTTAAAAATTCTTTTTTTTTCTCAATTTTATAAAGACCATTTAAGACTTTTTTTTAAGAAGCCACAGGAACCATGTGTTGCATTGCCTTGAAGACTGATGTATGGCCTCTCTTCTGACTGGCCACCTTGAATCATGCCTTGTTCAAAAAGAAATTTGGGCTGAAATATATACTGAACAAACTGTCAAGTACAGAGAAATTCTTTGAAATTTTGTGAATTTTTTTTTTTTTTTTTTTTTTACTGTTTTCTTTCTGATGTTTGGATTCTTTGGAAGGTTATCATCCATTTTTTTCCAGCAGCCAGAGAACACATTTCAGTTTTCTCACATTTTCTTCTCTAGAATCTCAGGCTTTCTGCAGTAACAACACTCCATATCACTTCAGTGTAAGCAGGTGGGGCTAAACTACTGTAGACTGACAAATTAATCTGTTGTGACATAATGCATTAAAAATGCAAGGAATCCCCAGTTATATGAAACTTTAATCTAAATTTCGTATACTGATCAAGATGCCAGTTGCAAGTGCTTTCTAATTCTGTGCTCCAGTTCTCTCAGGCCCATTTCTTTTCCACACATGCTGTACATGTGAACAGGAGTATTTTTAAAGTGACTTATCAAAAACACATCCCCTTGAGGGTTTTTTTTGTTGAGCTGTCAAAAGCTCCAGGATTGTTCAGGCATTTTATTTATTTATTTTTATTTTTTATTTTAGAAATAACTGGCAAATTAAGTTGGCCTTTGTTACACGCATCAGTGCCTCTCACCTCAGCCGTGCTAAAAACTATTATTAATATTGCAGTGCATTCTGTGAAAGCAGCACTGCCTGAACTACTGGGCTGCTTTTGTTTCTTTTTCCCCATTCTTATGTGTTTTTCACTCTTCTCTCCATACCTTGGTTTTGCCTACGTTCTGATGGCACAGAAAAACCTTTTTTCTCAGTTATTAGCGAACAAAACCTAATATAACACCTCGTTCCAGTGGTGGTGCCTTTAAGAGAATAACGTAAGAGTGATCATGGTCTCACAAGATGTTTCATGAGCATTTAAAAATATATAAATGTGTTAATTTATAACAATTTGCTTAAGATTTAGGCTCTGTTCCACACAAACGTCTGAATTAAGCATTTTTCTGACTTTTGAGGCATCATTAAACGGGCACCGTTTTTCTGCATGTTGGAGCGAATCAGACGGTCCACACAGGCTTTCAGGGCTCGTGTTCAGTCAGATGCGTGTTCGGATGGTGTCAAAAGTCGCATGCAGCTTTTTCTTGGTGTCAATGTCTGCCGAAATCAGGATAAGCGCAAAGAAAATGTCTTCATTGTGTTTACATGCTGTTAGTTTACCTATGGAGGACTATAGCTATCCCATGATCCCTCAGAGTGTGATCCCAGTAGTGGCGCCGATATTTCAGAAGGATTTTAACACAACGACTTCAGGGTTCAGGTCTGAATAAAGACACTGATCCATATTTCACTACAGTGAAGGATGAAGCTCAAACCCTACACCTGAAGAAAACATTGGTTACTGCCCCCACAGGTCACATACAGTACTACGGTCTGTGGTGCAGGTCGGCGTTAAACAGAAAGAAACTAAGGCGAATGTAACATCATATTGAAGTAAATCAAACGCCGCTAGAGAACGCAGATGAGCTCAGAGCGCGTTCACTTTTCCACAAATTGAACGCCCATGTGGACCAGGCCTAGCACATCAACAAACGTCCTGCATTCACCTGTTCAGGTTCCACGCACTAGTACATTTGCTTGTAGCTGCTGTTTGGTGGTTGGTCAAGGTTTATACAGTTTTGGTTAAATTCATGTCAGGTTAGGCCCGTTCCACAGGTCTTAGTATATTGTGTCTTGTCCTAGGTCTCCTCCACCTTGCCAGATGTTGTGTCTGGCTTTAGGCCTTTAAGCCTGTGTGTTTCACCATATCCTCGTCTGGTCTCTGTTGTATCTGTTTCACTAGCCCTAGTTCATGTCTAGATGTTTTCCATTTTCCTGCACTTTATTTCTTGTTTGACCTCAGTGTTTTTTTTTTGTTACAAAAAAATCTAGTTTAAAACTGCATGTGCTCACACTTACATCCTGGAACCCAACCAATAAAATTCACATTTAGCTTAAGGAGGGAATGTAGTGCATGACCTGTGCTTGCTGTAAAGGAGAAAACGTGAGCATGGGGGCAAACTGACTCTTGTTCTTTCCAACCTGCTTAGTTTCCAAGACCTACAATGACACTGTCCAGTTTAGTGCTGGATATCTTTAATACCTTTTTTTAAAGTGAACATGTAATGTAGACTCTAAACGAAGGGCATTACAGTTACTTATTACCAAAAAAATCATTTTTTTGTTAAAACAAATGATCTCTATAAGATTCCTACAGTGTTTGTTTGGAGTTGTATAACATTTAGTTCCTGGTGTAAAATGTACTCAATCTATCATAACAGTGTGATCTTCAAACTCAAATTGAGTTTTGAGCTTCACGTTGCATTAGCCTAACTGGGATTTTCAACATTCTATAAAGCAACGTATCCACAGTAGGAGTGAAATGCATTGAGGCACAGCATGAATAGGCTGCTTCCTGCATCTACCAACGATTCCAGATGTTTGTATGGCTTTACAAAATCTTCATTAGTGCACATGTTATGGATGCCTATTGCATCTACTAACACTGTAAATACTGTTACAACGTTACATATTTCCAGTGTTTGAGTAGTTACTTGTGAGGTTAGGCCCATGATATGGGCTTCTGTTGCTTTTCTTTTAGCCATTTTCCCTGTCTGTCAGGGATCTGTTCCATGCCTGTGTTTTGGTTTGCCATGTGCTTTGTAGCCCCGCCTTTGCCCCACCCTGATTGTTAGTCTTGTCAGCTGTGCCTTGTCTCCATGCTCCTCCCTCTCCCAGGTGTTGGCCATCTTGTTTTGTGTATTTATACCCCTGTGTTTGCTCTTGTCTCTGGTCGGTTATCTGTTCAATTGCTGTTTTTTTCTTTGGGAATATTTGTCTCTAGATTCTGTTTTGTTTCCTTAGTCCTTGTTTAATCTTAGTGTTCAGTGTTCATTTAATTAAAACCCTCAGGAAACCTTAAAACTTACAAATGCTTCCTTCCAACCATCAATTTGTGACATTACTAAAAAGTAGACCATCGCAATAACTAATATGTTGCTCCAAAACCTTGTATCTTCCACAACTCCAATAATTTTACAGAAGAAGTGACAGATTTTGGCACATAAATGGCAGTTGCAACAGAAAGCTGTCAAAAATGATACAACAGCTACAAATTACTTCTCTCAAACTGGAATAGAGTTAATTCTTGTTCCTTGGGGAAAAAAATCTAATCTACCAAAGCACAAACACTGGGCAAGTCTGATGATTTTTTTTAGAAAGAAATAGCTTGTCATATTAAACGTAATATAAAAGGCATGGGAAGTCATTTTACAGCCCTAACGCTAGTAACTGCCTATAGCTTACAAACAGACGCTTTGAAATAAACCTGCTAATAAATTGTCAGTGTACAGAGCTGTTTCTGAATGAAAACTGGTGTGTTTAGCTGAGACTGGGGCTCTCCCTCCATCCACAGGGGCATCTTTACCCATCAGGCTCATATTAGGGTGATTAGATGCTTCATCAGATTGTTTACAGCAATTCTTGCACTTCAAATTCACAATCAAAGTAGCAAATTACATACAAGGACAATCACAGATTAGCTATACACAGACAAAGTGTATGTTTTAAATACATCTCGCAAAATTAATATTGTTTTTTACCCCAGAATTCCATGGGGTGTGGACGGTCCCTTTCTCAAGGGAACCTCAGTGGTGCCCAGGCCAGGACTTGAACCTGCAGAAGTTTCATTCCCTGACCAGGAATTGAACCCGGGCCGTAGCTGTGAGGGCACCAAATTCTAACCACTAGACCACCAGGGAAAGCTGCTCCTGTACTCTATACTATTTAAAGACAATTTCCCACAATTGCATTTATAATACATTAGGCAAAGTGTCTATTTGTCATTGTGAACACACCCAATTGCACAAAGTGCACCACAATGAAATGGGACCGCTGCATTTAACCCATCCACACATGGAGCAGTGGGCAGCTATCAGCAGCACCCAGGAAGCAGTGTAGTGGGACTGTACCTTTAGTCAAGGGTCCCTCAGTGATACCTGGGCCGGGACTATAACCTGTGACCCTCTAATAACATGAGAAAGTCCTTTATCACTAGGCCACCACTGGCCACAATTATGACCCCCTTTGTTTTCTCCATATTACGGGAAAAAGCTGTTTTTGTGACATCACATTAATATTTCATTCAGGTTGAGTTAAAGTGGCAGTGAGGAACCTTTCCAGCACTTTCATTGCTCCCTCATCTCTTTCCCATCAAGCTGACGACCCCAACCTGATAGCCCTCACTCCTGACGCATGGGTAACGCTTGTCAACGCCAGCCATCTTGTCATGACTGTTGTTGTTGTTGACATCTGTGTCACTGTCTCTTACATTCATCGTGGCCTCTGTGGATTCTGTCAGGCAACCTCCACTGCCTGATACCACTGGTCTATATTATGGTGGATAATTATTATAGCTGTGTCTTGTGGCGTCCTGGGCAGTGAAACGGGCAATAGGGAATGACAGGCCCAACAGCGACAGGGCCTAATCCTCTGTAGTAAACAAAGGCCAAATGATTTGAATGTGCAGGAGGCAGCAGGTGCTCCCTTGTGATTGTATTATCCACCCTCGTGGCTATTCGAGATTTATCACGGCCTGTTCAGGCAGAGGTGGGTGGTCACGGAGGAATAGATGTAGCCATACAGAGTGAATAGCATGAAACACTGGAATGTCTGACATGTACTGGACGACAGATCTTGACAGATATCTACAAGTATATCATGTTGACATGTGATGTGCAGTTTCTACTAGTAATTGTTTTTCTTTGTTTTAATACTAAACCAGTATTATGATGTGTATATTAGACAGGTTCCCATGTGGGAATTTTGATGTAGTTATTCACCAGTTCAGATTCCAAAGCAACTATAATGCAAATACAGTCATCTCTATCCAGAACCCACTCATGAAAAGATGAACGCAGACAGACGTCAGCATAACATCAACGTAAGGCATCTATTAATGAAGAGAAGAGAAAATGAGCACCACTTTGACTGATTTGAATTTTCATCTGTCTTAAACATCCCAACGGCAAATTTAAAATTAATAAATAAAAAGAGTAGCAGAAAAATGGTACTAAAAATATTACAGAATTTGTAGGCTGATGGCGATATATTCATGAACTTATCAGTTGATATTGATATTATTTACCAGCAAATATCTGTTGATGATAATGATTCCAGTGTCATGGCAGGTTGTATTGTCACAATAAGAAACAAGAAATTATATTTTGCAAAACAAGTGTAATCAACGATCTGACAAAGGTTACAAGCAAAACACTCTCAGCTTTTGGGAGGTTGCCCAGTTACATTTTTTTTTGCCAATTATGGCCAAAAGACTTTTCCATCCAGGTGCAGCCTGAAAAAAACTCATTTTATGCCCAAACCCAAACCTAGCCCAACAAATATGTGTCTGAACCGAAACTACATCAAGTTTTGATTCTGAAACTGAACCAGCTCATCATAAAACATGACTGGAAGGCACTGATACAGTGATACTGTACAGAAACTATAGCACCTATCATTAGATCACAGATCAATAAAATAGAACATATACTATAAGAAAACTGTTGGTACAGTTTAAATCCCCCTTTAATGAATTTCCTAATTAATAATAATAATTATTATTGTTATTATTGTTATTTATATAGCCCGTTCTCAACCCCAAGGTAGCTTTACACAGGAAAATCAGATTGATCAGTGCCTTCAAAAAAACATCTTGAACGTTTTAGTGTGGATAAACATTTTATTTTGACTTAGACACTTAGTCCCAACACCTTTTGATGCAGACCCTGAATCACACAAACTGATCCCGAATCCCCCTCAGCTTCCTTAGACTTGGGTGTTACAACAAAATTGCAAAAAAACAACCAGCATCAATGCAGATTTGCATTTGTCTGGCGTACTTCAGCAGGTCTTCTCATCCAGCCCTGACGAGGGCTGTTATACTGGCCACTGTCCTGGAATGATGTGTATAAAAAAAGCATTATGAAGCATCAGCAGGGTCATGGAGTGGAGCGGTGGCTGTTTGCCAGAGGGCAGACGGAGATTGGTGGTGACGGCGGTGCAGTGTAGTGTTAGCAGGAGTGTGGGAGCAGGCACTGTGGTAGGATGGATGGTCCAGCTAGCTGAGAAAGAACACACCGTGTTATTTAACGTCCTGCTCGCTGAATCACACATGTTCCTCAAACTGTGTCAAGTTGTTAAATAATCTCAAACAGGCTAACTCATGTGGTTTATCACACTGTACAATGGGCCAACATATGCTGCATAGCTCTCCCTCTGTATTTAAAGAGAACAGTAGACGAAACTATGTCTGAAATGACACATGCAAGCTTACATTCCATATGACTCTAAGTGCATTTGCCTTGTAGCTCCGGTGCAGTACTAAAGAAGCAAACTGCAGATGCCAGAAATGTCTTGGCTGATTCATTGCATTTAGTGTAAGGGAGATAGTGCTTGATTTTTTTTAACCCACAATTTTAATTGGACTTTAAAGGCCCAATCAAAAGTAGACCAAAATAGACTTTCCCACTCCACTGCCCTAGAATTAGCTCTGGGATTATTAATAGGGAGCATGATAAACTTCAGGTTTTTAAAGCCGTATTTTTTGCAGTAAAGTACTGAAAATCAACTCACCATCCATCTCAGCACACATGCCTCAGCCTCTGTCTACCAAAACGAATTACAGACCTCGGAGTAAAACTTATTGAATGGGCATGCAGAGAATTCTTAAATGATCATATATCTAATGGCTTTCTGTATACACGCTACAGCAGGGGCATCAGCCTTGAAGGGCCACAGCACTGCAGACTTTAGTACCTTCCCTGGTCTGACATATCTAGTAGCACTGTTGCCTCAGGACCAGGCAAGTTTGGAGGCAGGAATGTGGGCTAAATGTGGGCAGGACCATGCACTTTTTAGGTTCGGAAAGATGTGAAGTGAAAAGTGAAAGTGACTATTTGTCATTGTGAACACACTCAAGCACCACAATGAAATGCAACCTCTGCATGTAACCCATCACACGTGCACACGTGGAGCAGCGGGCAGCTATCAACAGCGCCCGGGGAGCAGTGTAGCAGGACGGTACCTTACTCAAGGGTACCTCAGTAGTGCCCGGGCCAGGACTCGAACCTGAGATCTTCAGGTCTCAAAGGCAGTGTCCTAACCACTGATGTGTGAGAGAGGTGAAGTGAAAGTGACTATTTGTCGTTGTGAAAACACTCACGATGTTACCAGACGAAGAAGTTACCAAGCCTACAGTCATGTGAAAAAAACAGGTACATCCCATGGAAATTGTTGATTTTTTTCAACATAATTTAACGAGCAAACGTTTCACCCCCTTCGATACCTACAGATAGTAGTGATACTCACCTATGACACGTATCACATGTTGTAATAAATGTCATTATTTAAGTAAACAAAAAACGAATGTCAGTCACAATGGAAAAAGTAACTCCTACCTTAATCACACGTTCACGTCCATAAAATGAGAATCAGATGTTCTAGATTAGGTGCCATGGATTAGAACCTTAGAACCTAAGATCTGGTGCTTTCTTTGCTGTTGAAGTGTGTTGTGTCTGCATTCCAAGATCTACGGAGCTCTGTAAGAAAAATAATTCATTTAAAATATATCAGGAAGGAAATTTTTCTTCAGTTTTAAAAGACTACCAATGCCTGTGCAGGCCTAGCTGCCTCAGCAAATTCCGCTTGAGAGCAGACCATATAATGTGAAAAGAAGTCTCAAAGAACCCCCAATATTTCGACATAGGACTGGCAGGTAACTCTTGCATCTGTTTGTGTGAAAGTGCATATGTCTACAATTGGAAAGAGATTGAACAAATCACATGACTGTGTCTATGTTTATCTCTGTCTATTTTGGTCTAAACAATTTTTTTTACTGTGGCAGCTTCTTAAGACTGACTTTAAAAATAGGAATTTGCGAATATGAATGCAACTTGACCCTCACTCCCTAGCAACTGAGATCCCACAAGAGCCATCATGTGATTTTGGTTGCTGGTTATGAGGAGTAGCTCAAATGGGGTGGCTTAACAGTTAGGGAACCCCTGTGACCTGAAGGTTGTCAGTTCAAATCCCAGACTAGTACAAGTACCACTAAGGTACCATGAGCAATGCACCGTCCCCAAGCACTGCTCCCCAGGTGCTGCCTACGTTGGCTGCCTACTGCTCCTACATGGACGGGGTCACATTACCTTGTGCTGCACTGTGTGCTGTGCTGTGTTCACAATGACAATTAATCACTCACTTTCAAATGTGTCCGACACATCATTGCAGTTACACCATACTATATCAGAAGAGCCAGTGTTGGTGGTATCATGTGAGAAGGGAAGTCCGAGCTAATGCATGGAACTGGAGATGACTAAATTGGGCAGAAAATTGGCTGGAAAAAAAAAAAGACATCACTAGACAGGTGATAAAAGTTAGCCAGCTAGCAATATGCTGTTTTTCTTTTGTAATCGATTATAATCTGGGGGCAGGTTTCAGAGCCTGTGAGCAGAGCCTTGTTAGTAGTGGATTTCACTGCTTTCACGGACCACACTGCCTTCACTGACCACAATTTTACCAAAGTGTTTCTCTCATTATAAGATCATGCCTGGTCCCTCGAGAGACTAATTCAACTGCAACAGAAATGTAGCGTGTGAGGCAAACTATACTTGAAGAAGCTCTCTTTTGGAAAACACTCCTTCCATTGACTACACAATGTTTGTTGCATGCTACTTAAAGACAATATCAGTGATAAATTGGCCATTTAGGATTCATCAAATTGTTGGCCATCAGCATTAATCTAAAGGCACATTAACAGGAGTTGGTTAATGACACACGGAGAAGAGTCCGACGACCCGTTGTCACCTTTCATTTCTGCAAGCTCAGTTGAACTGTTAACAGTCTCTTAATGAGATGTTAATTATGGCACGCCACAATGTTAAACACCACATGCAGTGGTCCTTTAACCTCTCTGGCAGTAATTGTAGCTCATAAATTCCTATTCCATAACTTAATGTCCCAAACGAAAGTCGCAGGAGGCCGGTTTCAAGGACACTCCAGACTTTTTATAACGTCCGGGAAGAATTTTACTGCTGATAGTCAGAGTCGGCTACTGAAAAAGTAGCATTGTTCACTGAAATGCTTTTATGCAGCAAAGAATTTGCAATGTTTTAGGCCTCCATTTTTTCCTTGACAGTATGCAACGAACCCTTTGCACCACACAAGAGATTTAATAGCATTTAGTGTTTTATTCATTGCACTACCCGGAGGTAATCACATTAATGGATCAGTTACAGCAAGTTAGAGCACTAAATGAAATGCTAGATCAATAATATGCTTTTCCTATGTTATGATAATGACAAAGCTTTAGAATCAGCCTCCAGCTGAGCACTTGAAATTCACTGATTGCTCTGAAACGATGCGATGTGACTCACAAATACAATAACAGAAAACCTCAATGAGAGAATTATGGGATTACTGTTACGTGTCATGCATTGCCATTTATTGTACATAATGATGGAGTTAACAAAATATGGCGTGATTCACCCATACAATGCGCCAAGTATCTGTCGTGCATGTAATGAATCATGGATGGAATTTCTCCATTTGCTTTTAGGCACAAAAGACTGCATCAACAAGAGTGCGTGTGAACCAAGTTCTGCTAGGATTGCATAACCAATGCTGGTTTGTGGCAGCTGGTGCATTGTGGGTATATGGTCTACATAGGTCTTTACTTTAAGTTGTTTTTCATGAGCCTTCATCACATACGTACTCTGTGTCACACACACTGGTTTGTTTTTATGCAGTGTCAGGATGTAGGGCCATACATCTGTCTCATGTGTTATAGACATGTGGGCAGTGGAAGCCTAGTGGTAAGGACACTGCCTTTGGGACCTGAAGGTCGCAGGTTCAAGTCCCAGCCTGGGCACTACTGAGGTTCCCTTGAGCAAGGTACCATCCCGTGACACTACACCCTGGGCGCTGTTGATAGCTGCCCGCTGCTCCACGTGTGCACAAGTGATGGGTTAAAGGCAGAGGTCACATTTCATTGTGGTGCTTGAGTGTTTTCACAATGACAAATATTCACTTTCACTTCACTTTCATATATGTAGTTACATGTCATCATACCTTCAATGCATTATGTATATGTAATAAATATATGCCATATATACATAACATCATCATATACACTGTGTATTTATATGCAATAATGTGTCCAGTATGTATTGCATACAAGTATGTTTCTATATTTGTTGCATATGTAAAATCTATGTAAAAATAATATATATTTTTTTCCTTTGATTTTCTTACAAAGTCAGGATATATTTTTTAAAACAAGCACACAATCCTTCACACAACGCACACACATACACTTTATCGGCAGTGTCCTAAATAACGGCTGTTGCTCCTGGTAGTGTCAGACATCCATGTTCCCACAGCTCTGGACGCAGGTGAGTCAGCTCCTCTTCCATCCGCAGTGACTCAGCCTCAGGCTGTCCTGTCTAGTTTGGACGGTCACAGCATCCAGCACATAGCCAAGCATGCACCTTGAAAAGATGTGAGGTTTGGTGAAAACTCTAATTCACACAATTACCCCAGACGTAGTCAACAGGCCATGACGTGATTTGGTGTCTGAAGTTTGCTTCATCAGTTTTGCCCTGGAGCTACAATGCTAATGTAGCTAACAAGTAATGGAAACTATCTGCATCAATTTGCACCAAAAGTGCAAGTCTACATCAACAGACAATTATCCTATACTGTTAAAGCGTCAGTGGGTAAGATTATATTGAATACAACTTCCAGGTCCCTTCCCCTCCCTCTCCGCTGTGCTCCAACCCTCCCGCCAAAGCACCTCCCTGCTCAGGCCAGGTAAACAGCACAGAACACCCACCAGTACAAATGAAACATGAACTAAACACCACGCAGGTAGACTTTTGTTTTCATCAGCAATATCTCTTGTTCTTAAAGTTTTGTTTACATCAGCACTATGCCCCCACAACTCACCACACCATGGAGCCATTCTTTTTGAGCATGTGCATGTGACTTTAACACGCAAAGACGTATGGCGCAGTCTGAAAAACTCCCACCAAATCTGACCTGACTGCTCTAACACTGTAATGAATATTTTAGACTTTACAGCAGTACATGCAGCAGCACAAGGACACTGTATACTGTAGCCCCCCCCCCCCCACACACACACACACATTTAGAAAAGCTAATATTTTTTTATTTCTACACCAAACTCTTACATACTGCAGCGTGAACTACCCCTGCTTATGTGGTTTCTGATATTATGTGCCAATCTCATATGTACAAATTAGAACAAAATAGTTCACGTTACCTAATTTTGCATCAGGATTTGAAACATTACTTTTAGGTCAATGACAATATAACCAATAAGCCCAATATAATCATACTGTCAAAAAATCTGAAGTGTTTATGACATTAACATTGTTTAATTTCAGTTTTATATCACAAATTTGCATCAGTTTGCATCAGAAATTCATCTAAACCACTGCTGAACACTGGCGGCTGCTGTTGTGAAAGTGTTGATTCGACTTTTTGCCGGTTTCATTTTAAGTGTGTGCAGTAGTTGTACAAGATGACAGATTTGTTATACAGCGCTGCACAACAAACAGCAACTGGGCATTTCTTAGTTGTTTCTATGTGTGTTATGCTCCCTATTGAATTGCAAAGTGTTGCTGTGTCCTGCATGCTGAAGGGTTAAGTACAATAAATTGTATTTGCTATGCTACAAAAGCTATTATATTCATCAGGTTGCCCTAGCTACTGATTTTTATGACAATTATTCAAATAACTTATTTTGTTGAAGAAGCCTACGTAACATCATACACAGGTGTGAAGATGGACAACATGACATGGTTATAGCTGCTATAGATCACTCCACACTTTCCACAAGGGTACCTCAGTAGTGCCCGGGCCGGGACTCAAACCTGAGACCTTCAGGTCTGAAAGGCAGTGTCCTAACCACTAGGCCTCCACTGGCCATAATGTTTTAAGTTGTTCAGTAATCCTAAATAGACTTAAATCTTAAATGTCTGATACTGTATGATGTAGTGTTAAATATCATACTTACAAAAAATATTACTGTTATATATAAAAATGGAAATAGCTACTGACATAATTCAGGCTTCAAGGCAGGTGCTACCAATATTTTTAATATGGAACATACTTTTGGCACTTTGAAAGCAGGGTTGCCAACTCTCACATTTCTGGCATGACGCTCAAGCTTTGAGCTTTTTAATGTGAAGTGAAAGTGACAATTTATCATTGTGAACACACTCAAGCACCAAAAGGAAATGTGCCCTCTCCATTTAACCCATCACATGTGCACACGTGGAGCAGTGG
>JBBPDA010000021.1:20239129-20264605 GCA_037974385.1 Arnoldichthys spilopterus | reverse complement strand
ACGTGTGATGGGTTAAATGCAGAGGTCACATTTCGTTGTGGTGCTTGAGTGTGTTCACAATGGCAAAGAGTCACTTTTACTTCATTATGTGCAAACGTAATATAAATCTACCCAATGCTTCACTTAATTAGAACAGAAGCTTCCCCTGAAAGACGGTGTTCACGTCTACGTTTCATTGCACCAGTTATTCACTTTGAACTGCCTGTGAATTTGAATCTTTCTCTGATTTCTTGTGCAAAAACCATGTGAGACATAACCGCTTTGTCGATGTTAATTTGCTCCGTAAGCCGCTTTAATGTACCATCTCTATTGCTTCTAAATATGCTTAATCTGTTTAAGGCGGCCGGCTGAGCTCTATTGGACAGGCCGAACTTAACGAATAGTGAAACGTTTCCCTGCTTAGCAAGACGTGCAGTTCAGCCGGGCTTCGAGTGAGTGGTCTTTAAACATCAGTAAGGATGTGCACTGTACAATTATCTTCATCAGCAGAAGTACGAGGCACAGCATTTTCATTTGAGAGGAAAGCAACTGCCTTAGAAATGAGCTGTGCAACTTCTTTAATGACCTAATTATGCTGTAATGACTCTATTGACCATTTAAAACCCCTGATTCTCTGATTCCCCCTCTCTCTCACTCTTTCTTTCTCCCTCTCTCTCTCTCTCTCCCTCTCTCTCTCTCTCTCTCTCTCTCTCCCTCTCTCTCTCCCTCTCTCTCTCTCTCTCTCACTCTTTCTCTCTCCCTCTCTCTCCCTCTCTTTCACTCTCTCTCTCTGCCTCTCTCTCTCTCCCTCTCTCTCCCTCTCTCCCTCTCTCTCTCCCTCTCTCTCTCTCTCTCTCACTCTCTCTCTCTCCCTCTCTCTCCCTCTCTTCCTCTCTCTCCCCACTGGGCTTTTAAATATCATATTGATCAGCACAAAATCCCCACACTCTATCCTTGATTAGTCTTATGCAACTATTTCCCCCATAAACTCTATCAGCTCTGCAGCAAACTTGAACAATCGATTGTCCCCTTCAGCTCTTGTCAAGACACAATTAGAGCAGTTCTACAGAACGACGGGGAAGTGAGTCATGCTGAGGTGAGATGTGGCAAATTACAAAGTACAATGACTTCAACTTTTTCGCTAATGAAGACAAAAGATTCTGAGAAATCCAGTAAATAAAGGTAAACAGAGAGAACCGGTCTAGACGCATGAGCGCCAGCCTTTATATGACTGAGAATTAGAAAATCTTTACCTCAACCCAAATGAATTTTTCTCTGTTAACATTGACATTGTTCTGAGTGAAATAGGATATTTGTTTCAGAAACAATTGTGGGCGATTTAAGATCCAAGAGTTTATTGTTGTCGCCTCACAGCGAGAAGGTCCTGGGTTCGATCCCCGGATCGGCCACGGGGGCCTTTCTGTGTGGAGTTTGCAACCTCTCCCCGTATTGGCGTGGGTTTCCTCCAGGTTCTCCAGTTTCCTCCCACAGTCCAAAGGCTGCAGTAGGTTGATTGGATGCTCTAAATTGCCCGTAGGTGTGAGTGTGTGTGAATGGTTGTCTGTCTATGTGTTGCCCTGCGATGGGTTGAGCCTCCTGTCCTGGGTGAACCCCACCTTAGGCCCACAGTCAGCTGGGATTAGCTCCAGCTTCCCCGCGACCCAGAAACAGAAGAAACGGTTCAGAAAATAGATGGAAATTGCTTTAGCTGCCAGACTTGATTCTTCCTCAACACTGTGTCCAGTCTGCACTTGTGTTGCTTCTGTATAGCTCTTTGTGCTGCACCATGGTGACCTAGGGTTAGGGTTTCTGAGACTAAGGAGAGAGGGAGAGGAGGAGAGTGGTAAGAGTAGAAATGGGGAGAGAGGAAGAGCGAGGAAGAGACAGAGAGAAGAGGGAGAACTAACAAGGAACATGAGACATCACACAAGGGGCAGAGGCTAGAAGTAGAGAAAACACACAGAATAAGAGGGAAGCTGAGAACCCACATGGAAGGGGTTGAGACATACTGTAAGGTAAAGAGAGGCTAGGGCGGTACACAGCAGGAGCACGGGGGGCAGGTAAATAGTGGAGCACACTAGGACACGGGGTAGAGATAACAGTGAAAGAGAAAGTTGTGGAAGGCAAGGAACAAGTGAAACTGACAGTGACTTTTTTGTCATTGTGAACACACTTAATTACACAAAGTGCACCACAAAGAAGCATGACCTCTGCATTTAACCCATCACATGTGCACACATGCAGCAGCGGGCAGCTATCAACAGCATCCGGGGAGCAGTGTAGTGGGACGGTACCTTACTCAAGAGAATCTCAGTGGTACCCGTGCCAGGACTTGAAGCTGTGAACCACTAGGACACCACTGCCCAGAGAGTTAGTAGGAGGGTAAGCACGGAAGCCAGAGTGAGGGAGGGAGAGAGAAAGGTGTGAGAGGTAGGGAGCAAAGGAGTGAGAGAGAGAGAGAGAGAGAGAGAGAGAGAGAGAGAGAGAGAGAGAGAGAGAATGTGAGAGAGCTGGGAAGAGAGTGCGAGAGAGAGAGAGGCAGAGACAGAAAGATAGAGAGAGCGAGCAAGGCCTCGAGAGAGGATCCAATAGTGCTGAGGGATGGGTACAAATGAGTGCCCTCAGGTGGCCATGGAGGGGCAGATCATGAAACTAACGGGCCTTAATTATTATTGATTATTAGTTAAATTATTGAACTTTTTTTGTAAATATTGTGAATATCTTATGTTTTTAATTTATGCAGTTTTTCTTTTGTGTTTTTATTTATTTAAAAGTCTCCATATGTGCTTGTTGAACATCCCATTGACCTCTGTATGACTGTAAAAAGTGTCTAAAAACTCATTTCCTTCCACTGTATTGCAGTATATAGCAAAAAAATATTTTTGCCCTATCGTTCCAAGAACACTGCTCTGCTCCTAGTTCAAAAACATCATTTAGCCTCACAAAATTTGGACAATGGTGTTGATGGGCTGATGATGTTGGCTACTGCTCATCATTTCATGTTAATCATGTTACTGTTCTAATCTCACAGTAACCTCCTACAGACTAACTCTGCCAAGCACCTATAAATATGAGCCAGCAGGAACATGAATGACCACAAACAGCCAGCTTAATCTGGCCTTCTACAAAAGACAGATATTCAGGTCCTTGTTTGATGAAAATCCCACTCAATAATACTCGTACTTCGCAAGCGAAGATGAGTCACAGCGCTCTGTTTTTTTTTTCTCAGTGCAAGACTGCAAAGACTGTATATGGTTTACCGTCTACAGTTAACGACACTGAAAAAGATTCTGGGAATCCAGAGAAATTTTTGTCCATGTAGGGCAAGGTTGGAAACCACCTTTTAGAAAAATGATCATTAGCTTTTTCAGGCCACGTCTGAAATTCACCTTCCAGGCTATTATCAAGTAACAGATGCAAAAGCCAACAAGGTGCAGGAAATGTACCACTGACACAAAACTGTGCACTGGGATTTTAGAGAGACATTTGCAGCTGTCAAGGCAACATCTTTTCACTGGAAGTTCGTGGTTATTTCAGAAAGACAATCCCAGACCTCATTCTCTACATCAGCATGGCTTTATAGAAAGTGTGTGTGCTTGACTGGCCTACCAGCAGTCCAGATCTATTACTAAAAACATATAGCAACGCCATGAGGAGAAGAATCAGACAACGGCTGCAAAACTACAACTATCAGTATGTGATTAAAATCAAGGGTGATGTAACACAGTGGTAATTACACCTCTGTCAGAACTTTTTTTGAGTCTGTTGAAGGCATCAAGTGCTTAATGTATTTATTTTTACAGAATACATTATAGCTGGTCAATGACAAGTGCTGGAAGTCTGTTCTTTGTATTTTTGTCACTTAAAGGCTCGAAAAAATTAACAAATCACAGATTCTTTCTTTTATGACATTTTAGAAAATGTCCCAACTTTTCTGGAAATAGTCTTTGGACATAGTTGATGGAAGAGAATGTGAAAGTGACTGTTTGTCATTGTGAACACACTCAATCACCACAACGAAATGTGACCTCTGCATTTAAAGCATCACATGTGCACACATGGAGCAGCGGACAGCTACCAACAGGGAGCAGTGTAGGGGGACAGTACCTTACTCAAGGGGTCAGTAGTGCCCGGGCCGGGACTCGAACCTGCAACCTTCAGGTCCCCAGTGTCCTAACCATTATATTATTGGTAGTGGTAGTATTAGGCTAGTATTGCTGTGCTAGTTAGTCAAGTAGAGCTTTATTGCCATCTCAGCCACATATATTAAAGCACACAGTAAGACGGAATGACATCCTCAAAGACCAAGGGTGCAACTTGAGTACAACAGCACAAACAGACAGAACTTCAGACAGACCACAAAGGGATGAATATAGGGGTGGGGTGGTGGAATAAATTATTCTAGACATATACAGGGTTGCCAACTAATTTCTAATGACTTTTCAGACCCACTTAACGATTTTTTTTTCCAAAAAGTGCCTAGTGACAAATCTAACGACATTTTTCACAAGCCTTAGCTACCTTCTGTACAACTTTGTGGTCAATATTCCCTGCAGATCAGCCTTGGGCCTACAACAAACCATCTCCATATTGGGTATTATGGAAAAAGCAAAGACCGCCACATGATTTTTATGGCAGAATGCTGCGTGATGACGTCATTTATGTGTAAATGTAGCATGTCGTCATCTAGCGACATCTAATGACTTTCTGGGTTGGCAATGCTGGACATATATAAACATATGCCAAAAGCAAGAGGGACGTGGGGAGGGAGACACATCAGGGAGGGTGTATCAAATGCAGACTATAGACTAGTATTATTAGAGAAATAAACGGCAGGTGAGTAGTGTCGACATATATGTGAAAAAGTTAGTTAGTTCTAGTTAACCCTATTTGCACTGCCCCTGGTGGCTGTTTGAGCTTTGTCACGAACACGATTGGCATTTTAAACGTCAGGATCCGTAATTAATCTACTAAATAAAACACTGAAACTTCGACATTACTTAATTCTCTGACCTCGAGAGAACATGTCTACCAAATTTGAAGAATCTAGGTGTTTTTATTTTTTAATAATCTGTAAAAATGTGTACGATTGTAGCAAAAGGGATGAATATGTTGGACAATAAAATATCTATATCAATCAAAATGTACTATAATTTACAATAATACATATTTTTTATATTTATTAATATTTATTATAACGATATATTTTTACAATAATATCAATACAGATTGGAACTGTTGGACAATAAAATATGTATACCAGTAAAACAATAATGGCACCAGTAAACTATAATTCGAGTTTATCTGGTTATCTAGCGTTACTGAGAGATCCTGCTTGGTGAGATGCCCACAGCCTCAGTGAAATCCTCGCTTTGTGTTTCCTGGTTCCGCGGTTCAGCGACAGACGGGCCGCCTCCCGCGCGCTGCCATGTGACGCTCATGTGCTTACGTCGCAGCCGCTGCCGAGACGTGCGTTCCTCTTCGTGTTTACACGCAGAAATGTGGTTCGGCGCGTGTTTTCTCCTCGTTTTTAGTGCTCTCGCTCCCGGATCTTCCGGTAAGTCGTAACTGGAGAGATTTCATGCACTTGCTTTTATCAGATCTCTCGCCAGATCCGCAGCTCCCGTGTCTGCACTGGCCTGGGGTTTAGTGTCTGTTCTGGCTCACGTTATCTCATGTGTTGTGTTGGTTTTACGTGAAATGTTGCGTTGCCATTATTATGTAGTAAGTGCGCGCACATCTGTAGCCTCTCTGTGGTTTACACTGAAGCTTCATGGAGCACCATTCATTCTGAACCAGGGGGTCTCCCACCTATCCACAGGGGGCCAGTGTGGCTGCAGGGTTTCATTCCAGTCAAGCAGGAACACCAGGTTCAGCTTATTTATCCACAATACACTGATCAGCCATAACATTAACACCACCTGCCTGCCCCTCCTGCTACTGAAACAGCTCTGACTGTGGTGCAGCATCACATTTTACACCACAGTAGCTCTTCTGTGGGATCAGACCAGGCGGGCTAGCCTTTACTCCCCCACATGCAGCAGTGAGCCTTGGGTGCCCATGACCCTGTCAAAGTTTCACCAGTTCTCCTTCCTTGGATCACTTTTGGTAGGTACTGACTACTACACACCTGGATCACTCTACAAGACCTGCTGTTCTGGAGATCTCTGACTCGTCTAGAACATCACAAAAAGACCCGTGTCAAAGTGGCTCAGATCCTTAAGCTCGCCCAATTTTCCTGCTTCCAGATTGTAACAAGATATAAACATACTAAACCTTTTCATACAGTGTCCTTTGAGATGGCAATGTATGTCATACCAAACTGCAACACTGACGTCTACTGTAGAATTACATTGGAAGAGACGTTTTAGGCACAGATTATCTAAAAACGGTCATTAACTTTTACCACACTGCTTTAGGACAGTAAAGGCACTCTCGTACGAACCCACCAGAGTGTGTATTGGGGCTGTTTGATTATACTCGTCTATAATAAATGCCACATACTCAAAAAGTAGTTAGAAGTAGTACTAGGGCCTAATGGTTAGAGAAGAGGGCCTCTGACCAGAGGGTCGCTGGTTCGGCCCCTGGGACTGGCAGGGAAAAAGTAGATTCACGACTGAAGTGCCTTTGGGCAAGGCTCCTAACCCCCAAGCTGCCCCCTGGACACAGTAGGTGTGCAGCCTTCTGCTCCTGCACCTGGTATATGTACACTGGTGTCATGGATGAGTTAGAAGTAGAGGACAGATTCACTGTTCAGTAAGTGAGTGCAACATAATCCCAATAAAATCTAAATAAATAAAGTATTAAGTGCACACTTGGGCCCTTCACTTCTTCAAATGGATGATCCTGCTTGGTTGGAATGAAAACCTGCAGCCACACCTGTGGCCCTTAGGGGGTAAGATTGGTGGCCCATGTTTTAGAGCCCGATCTCTTTAATGGAAGAAGATTATTTGTGCATTGTCATCTTAAATTATTGACAAAAATGAACAGTCATGAGTGAAAAGGCCATGAAACACTCGATGTTTTCATCTTAATGTTACACTCCTTATATCCAAGACGAATTCTGACACTTCCCTGGCCTGATGTGTAAGTGTAAGTAATTCTGAATGTTTGTGTGCCTTCCAGGTTATGCATTTAGCTTTGCATCCTATTATGGAGACCACATGGTCCTGCAGAAAGCTCCAGAGAGGGCTGTGGTGTGGGGATATTCTCCACATCAAGCTGAGGTGGAGATTTCTTTATCAGGACCACAAAGCAAACAAGTAAACTCCACTCCTGTTATTAATGGTGAGTAAAAATTCTGACATTTTCTGTTCTCATTTAGTATTTCGAATATTAGAATGAGGTTTTGGACACAGCCGTGGTCTCTGCCATAAAGGCTCATGTCAGTTGTGGCCAGCGTAGCTGAGATATAAGATATTATATCAAATTATGACCATCATGTTTATAAAGATGCCATCTCACACTCAGCTACGCTGACACTTTCTACACCGATCAGCCTTAACATTAGCACCACCTGCCCAGTATTGATTGTGTCCCTCCTGCTGCTGAAACAGCTCTGACTGTGCTGCACTGTGTGTTCTGACCCCTTTTTTATCAGAGTCAGCATCACTTTTTAGCTCTTCTGTGGGATCAGACCAGACGGGCTAACCTTCACTCCCCACATACATCAGTGTGCCCATGATCCTGTCGCTGATTCACCACTTGACACCATAAAGAACCTTATGTTTTGCAAAAATGTGATGTTTGGTTCAGCATTTTTGCATATTTATGTAAAGCTGACTGATTTTGATGTGGTCTAATGATTTTACAATAATTTGTATTGTCACTAGCAGAACAAACCCTTGTATCTGCATTTTTGTCAGCCACACAGGTTCTCACAGCTCTTAATATGTTTGGAACGAAAGTGGAATTTGAGGGTCAAAAACAATGGAGAGTGTTCTTAAACTATTTCTGATGGAAAATAGTTTTCCAGCTGTTTTGAACATTCCTCTCTCCTCCGATAACCAGAGTGTTTCTAGTTAGAGCAGACGCCTGTTAGCTGATGTAGCAGATTTGACAGTCAGAGTTCTCACCTAAATGTGTTACGCCGACCAATGGTGTTGTGAGTAAATGCTTGCCTTCACCCTCCCAGGTTTGATCGTATTGTGTGATAAGGGGAGTTTTAGATAGTGGATGGAACTGGAAACTACTCATAACATTAACACACAGGGTCATGAGCATGTGGGGAGTGACGGCTACACCATCTGGTCCGAGCCCACAGAAGAGCTACTGTGGTGTAAAAAGTGATGCTGACTCTGATAGAAAGGGGACAGGATACACAGTGCACCACAGTCAGAGTTGTTCCAGCAGCAGGAGGGACACACTCAGCATTAGGCAGGTAGTGTTAATGTTATGGCTGATCGGCATATGTTACAGTGACAAAACCAGCCATTGTCAAAAGTAAGTGGAAGAAGAATAATTGTAAAATTAATTTCAAAGCATTGTTCTTACAGCGCGCATATAAACTTTACAGTAAACTTTACAGGCGTATACGATCACGTGGCATTAATCATAACTAAAATTTGCAGCGTTAGTACTGTTGGGGAATTTAAGTGTGGTTTACAGCAAAACGGGTAACGTTATGGTGAGATTTTGGACACAGCCATGGTCTCAGTCATAAATGTGCAGTTGCGAGATACATTATCAAATTTATGTAGCTATCATCTCACACTCTCAGCTAAGCTGGAACTTAAGATGAGTGAGATGGACATGTTTAGCTGCCAGAGATGTACGTCCAAGTACCTGCGCCACATAATTTTCATGTAAAATAACTTCAAAATGTAATTTTAACTTAAATTTTAACTTTTTGATTTGGAAGCAGATAAACAAGGCCATATTAAATGTTAAAGAAATCTCAGATTCATAATCTTCAACTTTTTTCCCCCAGCATTTTAGTCTATTACTAAACATAGTTATGACCTCCTGGCGAATCACTATACTATAATTACAATGTTTTTTTTTTCCACAGGCATTTGGAAGATGACTCTCGACCCTGTGCAGGCTGGTGGCCCTTATAGCCTGATGGCTGTTCAGAGAGGAAGCGCTGACAAGGCTGAGATTGTGCTTACAGACATTCTGTTTGGAGACGTTTGGTTATGTGGTGGTCAGAGCAACATGGCTTTTACCCTTGGTCAGGTGAGTAGTGCTGTTCCTCTTTCACTCTGGTTTTTTTACCTCTCCACACAGAAACAAGCCATTTTTTCTATTTTGCAATCCTATTTAAAGGTATTTACATATAAACACATCCAAATACAGAGAGAGGAACAGAAACTTCCATGGATATTGATGGCAGTTATAACTTATAACCACTTCTATTTGCCACTTCTCCTGGTTCACTGATGACCTTGCATGTGTCATTTCTCACCTTCACATTCTCAAAGCTGCTTTCAGCTGCTGTCAGCTTTCCAAAAACACCACCAGAACAGCTCTTTCTACTTCCCCTCTCTTCTTGCAGGTGTATAATGCCTCAGAGGAACTGACCCTTGCCTCCAAGTTCCCTAACGTGAGGGTTTTCCAGGCTGCCCTGGAGCAGAGCGCTGCGGAACTGACTGATCTTGCAAGGGTGGAGGTTCTGTGGTCACGCCCCACACCAGGTATGAAACAAATCATTTTTCTGTGTATTCAGTATATCAGTGTATGCAGTTTCTGTTACACACTTGACATGTTGGACGCACAGCACACTATTCTTCATTGTTGAAGCTACAAGAATGACACCCCCCTTCCATTTTCAGCCCTATTTGGTCACATCCCCCTAGCTAGGATTCCCCAATCACACAGTACCACCGATGCTTGGAGACTAAGGGCTAGCACATGGTTCCTCAAAGCCAGCCCCTACATCTGTGTAGACTGCCATTAACTCAACATCACTGGGCAGTTTGATGCTCTTGGAGGAAAACGTTTACTGCCAAGTCTGTTGCATCAGCTAACCGATACCTGTGCTGGCTAGTGTCGGGCTGAGAGATGGGGGAGAGGGAGGGCCATCCCACATACCCAGAGTGAGTGAAGCTCTTGGACTCTTGGCTGTAGACCACCAGGACTCAAACTTTTAATGTCCTGGTGATGGGGCTAACACCTAGATAATGGTGCCCCTTGGGAGCCTGGGGGCATTACTCTGATTTCATGTGGTCTCGTCTAAGGGTCTAAGGGCTCTTTCCACATAAACCACTGAACACCTTCAAAGACGTAACCACCTGTATCCGAATGTCATCAGAACAGTGCAGGATGTTAGGACCATTAGACCAGTGATGTTCTTTAATTCTTGTTATTTGGATTTGCAATGTACATGCAAATGTTTTGGCAAAAAAAATGGATTTCACAAAAATATCTTAAACAAGGTGACAACACTGAATCACCTGCTGATCAAGTTGCTGTATACAGTGAATATTCAGTAATGCGTCAGTACCTGGTATCATGATGATCTGACTCTAGGAAGATGTTCATTGGATCATGACATCTCACATTTCACCACGATTCAGTGTAGATTTAGAATTGTGTTTAAAAAAATATACTGAATACATAATCGTCACTGGAACAACAGTAGTATAGTGGAATATAGACACAAACTACACCAAAAAAATTTTTCTGCATTTGAAAATAGCCTGAGAATTTTAAGCTGAACAAAAATAGAGGTACACTCTCTAATAGACTATTATGATAGACACACACACACAAACATACACATACATCCAATACATCACGGACTGAAAATTGGAATGTTCTCTTAGCGTGTATATCTCTCATGCAATATTTCTTTACTGTGCAATATTCAATATTCAATGCAATATTCTTCTGTGTAATATTCTCTATGGTGCAATATTCTTCTGTTTTTCCTTACAGTAATGTCTATTTATATATTTTTTTAAGTTTACTTTTTTATTTTATTGTGTTGTACAGTTTTTTAAATAGTATCTATTGCTTTACTCACTCCTCTGCTGCTCTTACCTTTTTTACTGCCATAGCAATGCAAATTTCCCACTTGTGGGACTAATAAAGGTTTCTCTTATCTTATCTTATCTTATGATGAATCTTGATTGAGGTGCATTAGGATCCAAATTTAGATTTTTTCTCCAAACAAGCCACTGGCACATGGCCAATTTATTTTTATTCTGGCCCATCTGTGTTGTAATTGTGTGATGTGAGTAACGTGAGGCAGGTAAGTGTTTTAGCGGTGTATTGAATGCTATGGCTACACTTTAACAGTGTTGTAGTTATGGATGACTCGTGCTAAACAATCAGTTACCTTTCCTGTAGCACTGATATGCTGTTTAAACAGGCAGCTGATTTTACTTAAACTCTAAAATGCTATTTTATTGATAACGGTCATGATTTTGGTGTTTTATTAGCCCACAATGTGAGCGTCTGGTATTTAAAAATAAAGAAATAGTACAAATCTGTCAATACGATCATAAAGGAATTGGAATTTAAAAAATGTTAAATATTTGTGATTCACTCATGTCTGGTTTTTATTCAGTATTATTCGAATAAATTCAAATAAAAGTCACTGTTGGAACTTTTAAAAATGTATACACTTGAATTTCCACCTTCAAGTGTGTCGGTGCATTTCTGACCGTCCTTCTTTGCATGCTTGTATCAAATCTGTGATTGTAGAGATCCTTGGGGGAAACAATTTCACCCACTTCTCTGCCGTGTGCTGGTTGTTTGGCCGCCACCTGTATGAGACCCTGAAGTACCCGATAGGTTTAGTGGAGTCTTGCTGGAGTGGGTCACCTGTAGAGGCCTGGTCGTCTCCAAGAGTGCTGCACAAATGTGGTCTCATGACTGCTGAAAAAAGGTGAAGTCCCCCAACACACATTAAGTCCACCATATTGCAGTAAACTGTTAGTGTTGTTATAATGAGGTCCACATTTGGACCATTTCCACTGGTCCAAAGAAATCTGTACACAATACATATTGTCTGAACGATGTGTAATTAAACGTGGTGCCTCTATTTTCTGGTTTTTTTCTGTTTTTGTCCACATTCTGTTCATTGTGATCTGCCTGAATGAAGCCATTATGAAAACCAGTGGGCAAATTCCAAGTTATGGAATGCCATGATCCACCCTCTGCTTAACATGACCATCAAAGGAGCCATATGGTACCAAGGTAATAAATAACGATCTCGACGTAACAGAACTGAATGGTAGTGTGATCGCATCGCTTGACTCCATTTGCGCTGCTACTTCTTAGGCGAAGCCAACGCTCAGTACCACCAGGCAAAGTACTCGTGCACTTTCCCTACTCTCATCGACGACTGGAGGATGGCATTTCATGAAGGCTCAGAGGGCCAGACGATGCTGGATTTCCCTTTTGGATTTGTGCAGGTGCCACACACAGACTGGTGTTTTTAAAGTGTTTTGTATGTTTTTGGATAAATACATTTGATTAAATGTTAAATGTACCGTACACTTTCATACAAACTGCAATTAGCAATGCATTGTACCTAACACTTGTATTAAGGTTTATATTTTTTCCTTATATTTTATTTTTACCCAAGGTCTACAAATTAGTAATATTTTTAGTATAGTGGGTCTATTTTAAAAGTTGAATTAGCATTAATGTTTGCTTATTTTTTCCATTTATGGAATATAATTCACTAAAATATGTAGAATATTTCCATTTTATTCATATTTAGTCCTGGGGCACCTAATGGGACCATTAAGCATCTTAGTATGCATTTGAGCATTGAGTAGCTAACACATGAAAAACTCTTCTAAAAGCTAGTGTGTACATAAGTACGTATACATGCCCACACTTCTCACTTTAACTGTGACTTGGCTCTCCCAGTTGTGTACCTTCCAGAAAGGCAGATTTGATGGTTTCCCAGAGATTCGCTGGCATCAGACCGCAGACTATGGCTTTGTTCCTAATGAGCGAATGAAGAAAACCTTCATGGCTGTTGCTATGGACTTACCAGATAACACGTCACCTTGGGGCAGGTACAACAAACCCAGACAGAGAATGCGCTTCTCACTGGTTGTGAGGCACACAAACACCTGTCAAAATAATTAATCACTTTGACAAATATCCCAAATGCTTTGATAAATTCCTTTCAGGAATATGTATTTCCCATAAAGGTTCTGCTTTACTCACAGAGCTTTAATGTGCAAAAACCATGAAGTGAAAAAAGTTACAAAATAAATAATGGAGTTGTCCCCACAGACAATAACTTGACTTCACAACTAGGGGTACTTTTATAATGAGCGCTGTCCTCATATCACCTTTTCACTTCCAGTATTAGTACTTCAAGTGTCCTACACTGTTTTATTCTTGAATTAATAATAATAGCAACATACACAGCCATAACGTTAGCCCTATTGACGGGTGAAGTGAAGAACATTGACCAACTTTGTGGGCAGTGGTGGCCTAGTGGTTAGGGACGCTGCCTTTGAGACCTGAAGGTCTTCAAATCCCGGACCGGGCACTACTGAGGTTCCCTTCAGCAAGGTACCATCCTGCTACACTGCTCCCCGGGCGCTGTTGGTAGCTGCCCACTGCTGCACGTGTGATGGGTTAAATGCAAAGGTTGCATTTCGTTGTGGTGCTTGAATGTGTTCACAATGACAAACAGTCACATTTATTTCATTATAATGGCTAATGTCGAGGGATGGGATAAATTCGGCAATAATCCCAAAAATATATATTTCTTTTATAGCCAACATGAACATTTTGTCCCACATGAGCTACTTTTTGGGATCAGACCAGCCTTCACTCCCTATATGCATCAGTGAGCTGTAGGTACCCATGACCCATGATTCACCAGTTGTTCTTCCTTGGACATCTGGGACACTCCACAAGACCTGCTGTTCTGGAGATGCTCTGACTCATCTGAGTCATCTAGCCGTGACAGTAATGTCCTTGTGGCTCAGATCCTTACTCTCATCCATTTTTCCTGCTTCCAGCACATCAACGTCCAGAAATGACTGTTCACTTACTGCCTAATATATCCCACCCTCCCATAAATATTGTAAAGAAGAAAAATCTGTTATTCACTTCATCATGCAATGGTTTTAAAGTGGCTTTAAAATTACATTCATCTGCATTAAAAGTTTAAAATGTTATGTTTCTTTTTCTTTTTCTTTGCCGTTCCCCTTTTAGAGATGTGAGATTTTACTCCAGCAATAATATATAATGATTGGCATTTTTATGCAAGTTATTTTAACATGCAGAACCATAGAACACAATGACGGTGCATTTTGTCTGTGTATACAGCATTCACCCGCGGGATAAGCAGGACGTGGCTTATAGACTGGTGCTGGGAGCCCGAGCCGTAGCCTATGAGGAGGAAGGGTTGTCTTTTCAGGGACCTTTCCCAAGCAAGATTTTCCTGAGCAGGCCTTTACTGAAGGTCACCTTTGATCAGATGATCAAAGCCACACCTTCTGATGACACCTTTGAGGTGAGGTTCATGGTTGGATGAATATCGTCATTGTTTGCAATTAAAACATTCACAAGTTACTAACATTTAATTTTTAATTGTTTAATTTAACTGACTTTATTGATCCCGGAGGAAATTGCTTGGACCTCTGCATTTAACCCATCACACTTGCACACGTGGAGCAGCGGGCAGCTATCAACAGCAGTCCCGGGGAGCTGTGTAGCGGGACGGTACCTTGCTCAAGGGAACCTCAGTGGTGCCCGGGCCGGGACTTGAACCTGTGACCTTCAGGTCCCCGGGGCAATGTTCTAACCACTAGGCCTCCACTGCTCAAAAATTCATGGGGTCATAAAATTCAAGTTAATCAATCATTTACTTATTTATTTATTTATTTATTGCATCACCCCTGCTAATCGGTGGGGTGTGAGCTTCTGTTACCTGTTTGCTAAATTAGCCTTGTATCTCCAGTACAAGTTTAAATAAGCAAACTGACCTAAAATACATGCACAGTAAGGAGAAATTTGCATACATTTTTTGAACTATTCTCTTAAAGTCTCAAGCTGAAACCACACACTCATTCCTGTGTTGATTTTATGAATTGGTTAATTGTTTGTTTATCTCCACTATAGATCTGCTGCTCTAAAGAGAAGAAACCTTGTGATTCTACATGGTTTCCCGCTCCCATCATAGAACAGGGCAGTGATTATATTTCGGTATCAATAGATCTGTGTCCCGTTGACGATGTAAAAGCTCTGCGCTATGCCTGGAGTGACTGGCCCTGTGCTTATAAAGCCTGTCCCATCTACAGCGCAGACAGTCTTTTACCTGCCCCACCGTTCATGCTAACCACTGGCAATTAAGCAACAAGCAAAAGTATTGGAGCAAGGCAACACAGCGTTTGTGAAAGGCCTGTCAGTGAGACTTCCTCTCTCATTCTGTACATGTGGACGAAATGAATGTGAAATCTCTAGACTCGTGTGCACAGTTGCATTTATGGAAAAAACAAAGGGAGCTTTCTTTAGGCTGCTTTTTGAGGAATGACCACCAGGTGGCAGCATTGGGACAGCATGCAAAAGGGCCTATGTGACCACTGAATGACTCTGATGCTTTACTCATTTGGTTTGATTCCATACCATCTTTTTTGACATATTTGCACTTTATTTGCGTCAGGACATTGAAACTGGAGTCTCGGTAGCAGGGAACAAAAATGAATGTTTAAATAATTATGTTTGTGTTTAATATTTAAAACAAATACACAGAGGGATTTTTGTTTTTTTTCCATGTTTTTTTTTATTCTTATGCTCTGAGAATTATGGCTACAAGGCAGATCGCCATATATTTGAAAGATAATAGCACTTTTCACATTTATATTTTAAAATGTATAATTAAATGATTATAGCAGTTTGTAGGACCATGAATGCAATAAAAAAGTCAGATTTTCTGAACAGATGACCAGAGTGCTCTTATGTTCTTCTTCTTTTATGTGCACTCTTTGGGGAGTTGTGGCTTTGCGTTTAAGCACTGCCTTACTCTGGGGCTTTAGGCCTGGCCACAGTCCTGCAGGTCCAGTGGGGCCTTCGTACTCCCAAGGCATGGAGTTACTGAAAAAAGGGCTTGAGGTGAGGGAGCTGTGGCCTAAACAGTCTCCATGAGTGACCGCAATGACGCAGAGGGACTGTACAGCAGGACCTCACATGACTGCCGCCCCACCCTTTGAGATTACACTCGGATATAGCCTTGAGCAGGAGCTCGGGCTCATTTATAGTCCTGTTCAGTCCTGTATAAGAATCGAATGAGCGCCCAAAAGAAAAGCTTCAGAGTTTTGTACTAAACATAAAGAAAAACACATGTCAGATTGAAATGACAGGCCCATATAAAAAGAATCTGCCCGATTGAAATGACTTGTCCACTTTAATCACCTTAATGTGGATCATGTACTTGCACAGAGGTATGCAATACGCAGCTGCAGGGCATTTGTTGATGATTTTGGGCATGCTACGTTCTGCACCTTTTTTCAGATGCAGATTCCTGACATTCTGCCAGGGCAACCAAGAAGGGCGTTCTCTTTCAGGTCCTCTCCTTTGGGTCCAGCAGGCTTCCCTGTACACCTATACACCTATCTGCTCTGATGCAACACATATTCCTGGCTTTCTGAATCGTTCTTGCTTTAGATGTGCAATGCTAAACCTTAAATCTGTGTACAACCTTTGCATTATATTAAACATTCTTGCAAATCTCTAAAAAGTTATTTAAGGAACAAAATGTTATTTCTATTATAAAACTAGTTCTATGACACTGCTATAAGGATATGTACTGCTATGAGCCCTATGGACTTGTCAAAATGAGATTTTACCTTAAAAAAACAAATGAGCTTATGTATGATGCAGTGTTGATCGACACAAAAAAAAAGTTAAATATGGGAAAAAAATATTTCAAAAAGGTTTCAGGAGCGTAATCTGAAGCCATCTGTCCAAAAGTTGATGTTGAACCAGATGAGGAATTTTTTAAGAAGATGATCTTAAGTACACTAGACAGTTTACCAAGGAATGGCTCAAAAAGTAGAAAGGAGCTGAAGTGAGCAGTTCATGTGAGGAGACCTGCCAGCATCCCACACTTGAAGCTGTTCTGTACAGAGAAATGGGCTTAAATTCCTCAAAGCTGATGTGCAGGACGGATCAGCAGTTACATTTGAATGCAGTTATTGCTGTACAAGTGGCTCACACTACATACGAAAAAAAAGGGTTCACCATTGCCATTCATAGATCTGTAATTTTGGATCATTTTCCTCAGGAGTTTTAGGTATAATATTTTTTGGCTTATTTGTTTAATTAGGTTCTCTTCTGCTATTAGGGCTCATGTGGAAATCTGATGTCATATTAGATAGATAGATAGATAGATAGATAGATAGATAGATAGATAGATAGATAGATAGATAGATAGATAGATAGAAAAAGTAAACAATGTTACAAAGTAAACACACATATACAAAACAATACAAATAACTGTACTGTACAGAAAAATATAAAATGTAAAATAGAAAAATACACAAAATACAAAAAACTGTACTGTACAGGATATAGAAAACTATATAACTATAAGCTATAAAACTATAAGCTATCAGACCTTAATAATTACATTATATAAATATTCATAAAATTCACTAACGATGTAAAGTGAAGGTGCAATATGTAATAATGCTAATAGTGCAGGTAATAGTAATAATAAAGTGACTTGTGGTGCAGTTGTGTAGGATAAGATGACCTGAGATGATGTAGTGCAAAACTAAGTGTAATGTAAAGTTTGAGCCCCTGAGATCATAGTGGAGATGAGAAGCATCATCAGGCCCCGATTTCCTCTCTATGTCGCCCCTGATGGGAGGAGTTAAAGAGTCTAATGGCTCTGGGAACAAATGATTTTCTGAATCTGTCCGTATTGCAGTTCTGTGAGAGCAGCCTGCCGCTAAACACACTTCTCTGTCTGGTTATGGTGGAGTGCAGTGGTGGTGCTCATTGTCCATATTAATGAAACAAAGGAAAATCGAAATGGTTAAAAAAATGAGAAGCACTAATTTATGTGCGCAATCTAGTTCCACAACCAATACCTGGGCCTTGGGTATAGGCCGATACAGAGTACTGAACCGATACCAATGTGTAATTAATGGGCTGTATGTCTCACTACACAGATCAGACCGGGGTCATTTTTTTATGTGTTAGGCAACATCAAGCTTCATAAACAAAATGTAACAAATATGCATAAACCTATTAGCGTAAATGTTTGTTATTAAAACAATAATAATGCAGCATCAACTTGGAAAAGAAATCATAAAACTTAACAAAAATGAGTTACGCAAATTCACAAACATAGAACAACAGAAAAAACTTGAATAGATCGACCCCATGGATTGGCCCATTGTTACCAACACCCGACCCAGTATCAGACCCAATATTCAATATTGGTATCAGATCGGTGCATCCTTAGTGTGCTATAGATTAGGCATTTTATTACCTTTTAAACAAATATGACATATTGTAAAGCAACAAATGTAAACACACATCCTAGGTTTGTAAAAGGCTTGTAGAAATAATTTCACCCTATCCATGACTCCTAATTCAAGTTACATAACTTATTACATACTTCTATAATTTAAAATAACCCATGTCTTTTCCATTATAGTCGTTGTAGTTGGTGAATAATAAACCTTGGCGTAAAATGTGGGCCTTTTCAAAATGCAAAAAAAATTATAATAATGTAAACAGTTCCTACACATAAACAGCGCGAATCACTTTTAAGAAGCCGTCACGCTCCAATTGCAATGATCCTCCCCTTTTAGGCTCCCTAAGTTACTTACACTTGGAAGGATCCATTTCCCGTGGGGGTGCTCTTTGACAAAACATTTCATCTCTAAACTATAGTCAAAGATTAACGTCATGTCCAATCAGAATAAACCGTAATAACATAACTTGACTGACTGAATCTGAAACAAGTAACAAACCTACTTATTAATATGCATGATGTTTGTTCATTCCGGAGCAGAATTGAGGTCCGGATTTGGAACGAACCACCTCGCGCTTTGGATGGGGGGGTGCAAGTTAGCATAGTGTGCAGCCTTGCAAAGCGGCGGGTTTGGTCCCACGCCTGTTCTCTCTCGCTCATTTGGGCGAAAAACACGCACTAATCTCACGTGCATTTGTTGTCAACAAAAAACAGGTAAAAATCGATGTTCTGTATATCACCTCCACACACTGTAGCAGCTCGTGGGTAGTCTTACTTTGAAAATTTCAGCTAGCTAGCCGGCTAGTTAGCATTAGCGAACGGCTAAGAGGATAACGTACTCCGACTAAGAGGCTGTAGCTCGATGCTAAGCCAATGCTACTTAGCAATACTGCCTGGTTTTCAGCCTCTGTATTTTTTCTGTTTTGGTTGTATTCGTCTTGTTGCGCTCACTCGCACATTCCTTCACTAAAGTGTACAGCTAGCCTGCTAAACCTAGCATATCTTTCTTCCACCTTCTTAGCTAGTCGTGTAGCACACTTTCCCGTGTCATGCGCTGCACATTCTGCTCTAACAGCCGTTTTTACCCTCATTAAGTTCTCGTTCATACTATAATCAACATTTTATGAAAGATGTAACCTCTTAAAGTACCTGTTTGTAGCCTGGGTTCGGCTGAGTGTGCTGGTTTTCTGTGTTACTATGTATCTACATGCATTAGGATAAGCTAGTGTTTGTGTTTTGGACAGCACTGAATAATGTGTATGAACAATATCAGGTAATAGCCAGTAAACCTAAATTAGTAGCTATAAACATCACTCCACATGTTTTTAAGAATTATATTAATGCATCAGCTGTTTTGAATGTGCACAACCCTTACAGGGGTCTTTGCACAGTGGTTTTTTGAGCATTCAGCAACCAAACACACCCAGACGGTTAGTATCAGGGTTGTAAATCATAAGTTTAATCATGATTCAGTCCTACATTGATTATATTAGCCAATGATCTGGTCATTTTTGATGCCTTAAAATTTCTTATGATGCAATTTGGTTGATGTGGTTCGATAAGGGGGTCTGCAATCAGTATGAAATATGATGAAATTTCATATATTGTCTTCTATATTTCCATGATATCACGCATGCAAACAAATTATAATGTGAACATTTTATTGTCAAAGGTAAAATACAACAGTCTAGTCATAAACAAAAGCAGCTTCTCAGTACAAAACACTGCTCGCGCTAAATGAAGTTAATTTAGTTGTGTAGTGAACACATCCATTTTTATGTGATTGATACGTCGGATCATGCACTGTTTTGATGCATCAATATATAACGATTCATTTTTACACCCATAGTTAGTATCATAAACATATATGGGTGTACGCAAGAAAAGCAACACTTTAGTGAGCAGTACTTGGAAACCACTGGAGCAGGACAAGGAAAAACATTGCTTAAAACAACGCTAAGGTCCAAGCCAATCAACTAAACCCCTGTACTAGTAACTGCATTAATTATTGAACCTATATAAGCTACATGTATTTAAATCTGTTCGTTTTGACCTTTTGAATGACCAACCTGGTTGTATCCACAATAATAAAACAGTCTTCAGGCTTTAGTTAACGGTGAAATAGCTGGTTCATGCATATCAGCTACAAAGTCTGATTGCTGGCTGTTGCTGACTCGCCCACTGCCCGATTTAATGTTCTGCTTTAAAACGTCTTTGAATGAGAAGTGAGAACAAACTGCAGCCTCTGAAGTAGTTCACACAGTTAGTTCACCAGCCTCAGCATTTATAGATTTGTGTTTAATTATGTCTCCTTTTCTATACTGAACCAGCAGCCGTGCCCCGACGCGCCCCCACCCCCAGCGGAGCTGTCATGTGGCAGGAGGCCCGCAAACATGAGCGCAAGTTGCGCGGTATGATGGTGGACTACAAACGCCGTGGGGAACGACGGCGGGAATACTACGAGAAAATTGTAAGCGAACATCAGCATTGCCAGTGTACAATGTGGCTGGTGTCTGGATATGTTTCCAGACACTATAAATGCAGGAATGTTGACTTTTTGTACTGCTTTTTGGAAATTGTCTTAGGTATTTGCTCACAACAAGCTCAGTTTGCATTTGTCACTGAGGTGGGAGATATGAGCTCAGTATTCATATAAAAAAAAACAGCTAATAATTGATGCTAAAACAAAATTACTAAAATAATTAAAACTATAATGAAATGAAATGAAATATTTAAAAAACATATAATGTTGATCCACTTCTAGGAGTTGCAAATTTGGCACAGCCAACAAAAACGGGTAGCCTGCAGGTGGCAAACATCAAAATATATACTTGTGCTGTAATCGCACCTGATACCAGACTGTATTTTTGCACATGGCTGTAAAAAAATTGTGCCCTAGTTGATGCTGGTGAGTTCTGCAAGTGGCACTAAGCGATGCAGTTACTGCTTGTGATCCTAAGTGTGCATTTTGTTGACTATTTCTAGTTGAAATCATATTTAATTAGTCTTGGAGCCGGGGGTATTTGTGATTTTATTGTGAAAAAACCATATCATGAAACAACATTATACCTATTCTGTGTTTCTGTAAAATGTTTGCTGAGCCAACAATCCTCCTTCTATTGCAGCTTAGAACTGCAGTACACTGTGTGTCCACAAGGGGATTCAGAAAACACATGTAATACGGTGTGGTGATCTTCTCATTCGCTCTGTCTGTGCCCATCTATTGCTCTGTGCAGAAAAAGGACCCAGCGCAGTTTCTTCAGGTCCATGGCCGTGCCTATAAAATCCACCTTGATTCAGCGGTGGCTTTGGCTGCTGAGAGTCCGGTCAACATGTGAGTTACACGGGCAGTCATGTGTCTTTTGTGTTTTACTGTGAAGCAGATAGCAGAACTATTAGTACAGTTTAAGGAGAGAATTTGCTGCATTTGTTGGTAGGATGCCTTGGCAGGGAGACACCAACAACATGATTGACAGGTTTGATGTGAGGGCACACTTGGACTACGTCCCACCTTATACACCTTCGCTTGTGAACAGCAGGTAAGTCTAATCAGCCAGTTTCGGTCTTGGTTCAGTGTGTCTGCCTTATTTGTTAGTTTTTCTATGCACCATATAAATAAAAGATACATTTTCATAGTTTTTTTATAGGTTTTTCTACCAAATATATGTATTAATGAATATTAAATATCTATATCTATCTTTTAAAAAAAAAAAAAAAAACATAGTCTTATGCAAACTGTCCTGAAGGAAGTCTTTCTGTTGTAGCACCCCCGAGCAGGAGTCAGAGGAGAGAAAGTGCAATTACGAACGTTATCGAGGTCTGGTGCAAAACGACTTTGCCAACAGTGAGCAGCTCTTTCATTTTTAAACAGTATAGCTTAAAGTTGTTGTTGTTGCTACTACTATTATTATTATTACTGTTATTATTATTGTTATTATTGCATTTTAATAATGCGAAATGGTGTAACACAAGAACGGCTTCACCTAAACCAAGTATCACAAGTCCAATTCAGAACAGAGCTGTAAGACGTGAGTAATGTGCTGTCGTCCTGTTGCAGTCTCTGAAGAGCAGTGTTTGTACCAGATATACGTGGATGAGCTGTACGGTGGCCTTCAAAAACCAAATGAGGATGAGAAAAAAAAGTAAGTCCACATTAGTTGAAGGGATTGATCAGCAGTCTTAGCTTTTCTCTGTTATATCTTTACATAAGTTCACTATTAGTAATAGTAATAATAATTTTTTTAGTTATACAACACCTTTCATACCCAAAATGCTTCACATAGAGAATAAAATGAGGAGTAACTAGCGACTAAACCGAGTAATCAGAGTACAAATAAGTTCGGAGACAACAAGCCACGTATGTATGTCACTCTGGATAAGAGCTGTTGTAAATGATGAACCAGCAGTGCACCCAGTACCATCTCAGTATTGACTTAGAATTGCTTTAAAAAAGGATCCACATTGTACAGATGTTTACATTGGACCAATATTTCTCACTGATGTTTGGTGATTGATTTATTCCTCATAACAGCAGAATGTTTAGGTAAAAAAAAGGCTACTGTGTTGAAATGTCTGCATTTATTCCATTTTACTGCATTTATTCCTCCTAGTTTTAATGTATATGAAGTTTGGCCATATTGCATATGTGTATATATATATTATGCATCAGCCCACAATTCCCATGTTGTTGTATTTTAATGCTAAACACAGTCTTGTTTCTCTCAGGCTTTCTGAAAAGAAGGCTCAGATTGGCTACACGTATGAGGACAGCACGGTGACCGAATCGGACGCACAGTCAGACAAAGGGGACGAGGACAACTCAGAGAACAGCGAGTCTGAAGAGGATGAGGTCATCCCTGACATTGGTGCGTCTGTTTTTTTTTTTCCTTTTTTTTTTTTTTTCTTCCTTTCTTCAGTTGGCTTTTATTTTCGTGTCCACATCTCTGAGAGACACCGACCTTTGCTTTCGTGATTTTCTAGATGTTGAAGTGGACGTGGATGAGCTGAATCCGGAGCAGGTGTTGGAGCTAAATAAGATGGCCACACCTTACGGCATGGCAGAGGGCGATTTTGTCTGGTGTGTTTTAGCAACTTTCATCTTTTTGAAGCATTTCACAATCCCGTCCCTCCTCCTCCTGCACTGCACATTTTAGTATTTCCTTGCTCCAGATCATCTGATCGTTTAGCAAACCCTCCTATAGTAGGTATTAGGCACCGTTCCATTGGGTTCTTGAAATCCTTGAGTTTGAGGAAATAATTCTGATTATATTTCCTTACATTAAGAGCATGCTGGGTCCTTGACTTTGAGGAAACCTGGCCTGGAAAGTCATCAGGAATGTGATGTTTAAGAAGGTGTGGGAACCCTGATTAGAAAAGACATAATACTAAGGTGTGCAGTGCACTAGGAGGAGAACACTGACCTAAACTGTTACTTTAGCTCCTTGAACATGTGAGACATGCTATTGATAGAAATATGATGGAGGAAAATGCTGCGGAGCATATGTGGCTAACTTCTTAACCGACACATCTTTGTGGCAGGATGTTGAGAAAGGACAAGGAGGAAGTGGAGGCCATAAAGCATGCCAAAGCACTAGAGGCTGAGAAGGCAATGTACTCGGTGAGAACTAGACCAGTTACTCTGCTTTTGTGACTGTTGAGGCCCTCTGAGTATTTTATGTATATGTGCGGTTGGCATGTGACCATTGGGTGTTGGTAATATCACACTGTGTGTGTGTGTGTCTCTCTCTCCCTCACCCACCCTCCCACCCCAGGGTCGGCGGTCGCGCAGACAGAGGAGAGAGTTCAGGGAGAAATATATGAAAGGAAGGCAGATAAGCCCCCCTAGGTAGGTCGCTACCACCGTTGAACCATCAGCCAAACGAATATATATCTTACACTGCAAAACATATGTGTCTTGGCACATTTTGGAATGCAGTCTTCCCATTTGTTTGGTTATTTCATTTCAGTTATGCCAGAAGAGACAGTCCAACCTATGATCCCTATAAACGGTGAGTAGCCTCTGTGACCTCTGCTTGTTTTCCTCTCGAGTAGTTTTCTCATTCTGTTGTCCGTGTCATGGCTGTGTGTGAACCTCTGGGTCTGAGCTGGTTTCGTCTATGGGGAAAAATGAATAGTGTTATTGAAAATCATTGTGTCATGTGGTAAACAAAAAGGCTTCAAAGCAGATTTGTTTTGTCCTTTGTACAACCGCCCCCACCCCACCCCCACCCAGAGTGTCTGTCATCTGAACTGTGAGCTCTTACCAGTGAAAATGTGAATATTGCTACTTCCATGCAACAAGCCCCACTACTTTGCTGTGCATTGAAATGCAGAGGATCTGGTGCTATTTGGAGAGAAAGTGTATGTTCGGCAAAACATCGGGCTTGGAACATTTTTTGTTTTCCACACGAAGTGATTTTCAAAATACGCCTTTGCTTTTTCCTGTTGACAACAGGATGTCGGAGGTCTGTTTTAATCCACTCTTTTAACAATGAACTTGGGTTCAGACCAAAAATGAATCATTGAGAGGTCACACTCATATGCCTGATTACTGTTTTCTCCTAATGTTTCTCTCTTTCTCTCTCCCCCATCCTTTTCTCTTTACTTACACCTCTTTTTTTTTCTTTTTTTTTCACCCCTGCTCTTGCTGCGTCAGGCCGCAGTCTGAGTCAAGTTCCGAGTCACGCTCTCGCTCGCGTTCCCCAGGCAATGATAAGATCACCTTCATCACCAGCTTTGGGGGCAGTGATGAGGAGGGCGCCGCTGCATCGCAAGCCCAGCCTGCTACACAGTCAAGCCACACCCCTTCCAACCCTGCAGGTCGTAGCAGGGGCTCCCGGTCGGTAACTTCCACTTACTACTTTCTCCCTGGCTTTTCGTTGGATGTTTTCTCCTTTCGTTCCCATGTGTTGCATTGTCGTAGGTTTTGGGAGATTTTGTTAAACGTTTATGGGTGAGACATTCAGAATATATACATGGCCCCTTTCAGCAGCAATGGAACAGTAGCAGCTTTTTTTAGGGTTAAGGGCTTGAATAAAATTACTTGGTAGTGATTTAAACAACATGACGGTTTCTAAAATAATGCATCA
>JBBPDA010000021.1:20207564-20220064 GCA_037974385.1 Arnoldichthys spilopterus | reverse complement strand
TCAAAAAGAAAAAGCTTTTAAAGGCTCATACACACACTGTAATTGGGGGGCTACCGCAAAGCCTTTACAGAAAAGATCATCAAAAGCTTAAAAAATATTTCTCCCTATTTAATCGAGTAAGCTTGTGATGACCAGGCTCTGTTCACTATGCATGACCATCCCCAGACAATGTTAGATACGTCCATTCGCAGTTGAAATTTTGTTCATAGCAAAATCATGTTCATTTCTAGTTTCTCTAGTTCCTCAAGGCAGTTTGGAGCCTTTATTCAGGATATTCATCATCCTGGGTGTGATTGTCGTGCATTATTTTTATACTTAATTTTTTATACTTTGTATTACCAAAATGTGCAGATATATTGCACTATTATAGTGCTTATTGGTCACCTAAGCTTTTTCAGTACTGGTACTATATGATGAAGGAATGTTCTACAAAACTTACAGAGCTTTAATAATAATAATAAGGATTTAATCTCCTTTATCTATAAATATTGAAATCAGCATCGATTTACTGGTGCTGACGATGCACAGTCGGGGGAAAAAAATGATCCCATGATCCTAGAATCAAGTGTTCAAGAGAACATTTGAACTCTTTGCTGTTAAAGTATGTTGTGTCATCCTGGCAAGATGTAAAGAACTCTTTTAAGGCCTCCAAAAAAAAAATTGTGAATGCCTTTGTGTCTGACAAGAGATTAAAGAAGATCTCTAAATTATTTAAAATAATTCATTCCACTGTAAGGAAAAGTATCTACAAGTGGTGTAGATTTAAAACGACTGGCAGTTTGTCCAGGACTGGCTGCCCCAGCAAATTCAGAGTCTGGGATGCAAAAAGAAGAAAATGTAATCACAGGATCTGCAAGCATCTCTTGCAGTTGTTGGTGTGAAAGTGCATTAATCTGCAATCAGATTTTGTATTTTTGGAATAATGTAGAAAGAGTGTTTGGTCACAGTAAAAGTTCATGTGTGGCATAGACCAATGGCTGCTTTTCAGAAGGAGAACCTCGTACCAGCTGGGAAGCATGGTAGCAGAACGTTCTGCTTTGGTGTGGCTTTGCTGTATCAGGGACCGAGTCACTGACCCAACTAGGAATCCTGCATCATATCAAGGAGTGCTTGATGAAACGTTTAACCGACTTTTCAAAGGAATGGAAAATGAAAAATTCCCATTCAGGGGAATGATCCTAAGCACACTAGTAAATCCACCAAAGAATTGCAAAAAAAAAGAGTAAATGGAGAGATCTGGAATTGCGTAGTCAAAGCCCAGATTCATGACCCGTTAAATGTGGTCGGGGGGGGGGTTGAAAAGAGCAGTACGTGGAAGTAAACCCTCAAACATCCTGCAGCTGAAGGAATTTTGGCGTTGAAGAGTGGTCAAATATTTCAGCAAGCTGATGTCAGAGACTGGTGGACAGGGGTGGAAAGGGGCAATACTAGCCAGGGGTGTACTTTCTCCACAGAAAGAATGTATCTCTCATGTTTTTTGTTGAAGATATGGCTGAGAAACTTCCGTTTCCTTGTGGATTTGTTCAAACAAATGTTCGTTACAAATTTGATGGGATGTACTTATTTTTTCACGCGACGGTATAATCGTCCAGCACCGCTTTTGATTCATCAGAATGCCCATAAAAACTAAATGGAGCACTCACGGCACACTGAAGAAGACCGCAAAAATGGTTGGAGGGCTCCTTTGCATGTTGCAGCCTTCTGCGATTTCAGTACTGTCCTTCATTACAACAGCAGCAGAAGAAAGCGAGCGCAGTACAGCGCGAGGCCGCGTCAGCGAAGCTGCATATGAAAGGGAGCGTAAGATGCTGCAAACGAGCGGATGGGTGAGGGACAGTAGCTGTCTCATTCACGCTTTCACTCTGACTCACTCTGCCGAAATTCAGTTACCCCACAACAGTTAGGTGTCTTTTGGTCAAGTGCAAGTGTGTGATTGTTTTTGGGGGATTTTTTTTTTTTTTTTTTTTGTGCTGCGTTTGCCTGTACTTGTGTTAAAGTAACCAATTGCACATGATGGATCACTGTATCACTCAGACAATACACTGATACCTTATCTCCTCTCTTCTCCTTCATTCTCGCACTCTCCATTATTCTTCCATCTTTTCCTTCCACTCTGTCTCTCCCTCCCTCCCTCCCTCCCTCCCTCTCTCTCTCTCCTTTTTCTCCGTGCTCCCGAGGGAGAGAAGATTCTGCCTGCTGCTCGTTAGAGCTCCCAGCCAATCTGCATTTTTAATTAGCAGTTATTGCTTCTGCTTAATATGCAAGTGCTACCCTGGGCCAAATGGGAATCCTTACAAAAAAAAAAAAAAAAAAAGTGAGGGAGAGGAAGAAAGAATGGGGGGGGGGGGTGTAGAGAGAGAGAGACGGGTTGGGTATTGTGTTTCACTCCAGGACCCTGAGACAAAAGCTCCCTGCCCACACCACCCCCCACCACCCCCAGCCTCCTCCACCCGGGGGAGAGATCTGGAGCCAGAAAGGGGTTCGTACAGAGAGGCTGAAGGTGCACTCATAAGGGTGATGATTTTACTCTTGTTTTGTGACACGCAGGGCTTCTTCCCTTTGCTCTTTGTTCCCGAGCTGAACTTATTTTCACCGTTTCTTTTCCTCGTTCCCCCTTTTAACCTCCTTCCCCGAGGCTCAAAGGCACGTCTTCTCCTCTAAGATGTGCTCGTCTCCAGGCCCGGAGCCTTAGACGGAGGGGAAAAGGCAGAGACACTTTTTAATCTTCTATTCCTTCACTCCCCCTCCCTCCCCCCCCCAATAAAATACAGAAGGATTTTGACTTGAGGAGACTTGAAAGAGGCTTATACCATTCAGCCCCTGAGCCCTTTGGCAGAAAAAAAAAAAAAAAAAATGAAATGAAATGCGTTCTTCTCCCTTCAGTTTTCGGGATCCTCTTTCCCATTTTGATTTATGCAGAGAGGCCCCATTTATCAAGGAGGCTGACTCAGGCCTCATTTGCATAAAGCCTTCGTTTCCTCCGTTCCGCTAATTAGCAATTTGCCACTTAATTGGTGAGTGGCTCTCGGAAAAGAGAGACAAAACTCGCCATATTTAAGAATGTCTTCGGTCCGGCTAGAAAGCTCGCTGTTTGTTCTACGGCTTGTTTTTTTCCGCACTCCTCCGGCTGCCTTGACCCAAACAAGGTTGTTGGGGTTTTTTTTTGTTTTTTTTAAGGGATTCTTTGATTCACGATCACTCTCCCTTCCTGTCTGAATAGGCAGCATATTTACCATTCAGTTCATTTTTATTGCACTATTCCTTCAGCATTTGATTGATAAAGACTTGGTACAGCTGATTTCCTGTCAAACACACACCACTTGCAGGTCCTTAAGCCTTTATTAGCCCTCAGACTGCAGTTTGCCCTACTTTTGCATTTGCAGTTGAACCTGTTTTGGCCCTACACAAACGAACTGACATGACGTCTCGTAAATTATGGGCTGCCTCCCTATGGTGTCCTTTTTGATTTTCATGCTGCCACGATCCTGTCTCTCTCTCTCTCTCTTTCTCTCTCTCTCTCGCTCTCTCGCTCTCTCTCTCACTCTCTCACTCTCTCGCTGGTTATCTCCGTGAGTTCTTACAAATGACCTTAGGCACTGACGGATATTATTTCCTTACTGGACCAGCCATGCCTGTTCAGGTGGCCCCTGCTTTGCATTTTGCTTTGTCATTCCCGTTAACAGTACCTGCATGTTGCTGTCAGAGTGTTATGGAGATGTGGGGGTGGGGGGTGTTGGAAGATGTTGCGAAGAAATGATTTCTATTGTTGGTGATGATCTTTGTTTTGATGATCCAGATGCCGGAGCGTTGTAGAGGTCCACCTTGCCTTTAACTTGGTGGACTAAATCAAACAGTTCTCTCAATTTCTAATCCCGTCCTTCTTTCTTACTCTCTGGTGCAGGCGAGCCATCCAGTTTCACCTGCCTGGTGTGCGAATGTGTGTTTCCCACCGCATGGGCTCTCCTGAAGCATGCCCAGCACACACACTCCTTGAACCTCTATCAAGTGGAGGGCAGTCACGCCCCTGAGGCATCGAAGGCAGCAGCCACGATGGATCCTCGTCACTTGAGTGCCACTCTGGCCTCCGCCTTCACCGCGAAACGTTTACCTCGCCCCCATCAGCCGCCCCGCCCCCATCAGCCCTCCGCACTTTCTCCAGCGGGGCGGGACATCCAGGGCCTCAACTTCTCCCTGTGTCTGCAGAGGCTGGCAGAGGTCAGCTGTGGTAACGGAGGGGTCGTTCCCTCCCCGTCGCCCTCTCCGCCTGCGGCGTCACCTTTCCCTCATTCCACACCCTCTGTCTTGGGGGCCTTTACCTGTGAGATTTGCGGCCAAAGCTTCCAGTCTCTCCGCAGCCTGTCCGCTCACCGCCGCACGCATGCCTGCGAGAGGCCCTACCACTGCGGCATGTGCCAGCTCACATTCTCCCAGAGCGGCGAACTGGCGCGCCATATGAGGAGCCATAGACGGGCTTCAGCCACACAGGAGGCCGCCATAGACGAGCAGACCTTGTTGTCTCAGCAGGTGCCTGGAGACGGTTCCACTGCTAGTTTGGGGAATCATGGGGCTGACCTCGATCTCAGCAAGCATCCTGCAGCAGGTGCCGGTTTGATGCTGTTGTCTTCCCAGTCTGGAGCTGCAGGCCGCAGTTTGCTGAGGTTCTACCAGCCCCAGGTGGAAGCTGGACAGTACGAGGAAGCGCAGGCGGAGCCTCGACAGCCTTCGCCCTATTCCAGTCCATCGGAGGGCTCCCTGGAGAGCGGAGAGACCGGCGGCAGTGGAGAGAGCGGCATTGCTAGCGGCAACTGCACCCCAAAGCGGCCAGAACGAGAGGGCGAACGAGAGGTGGAGGCGGAGAGTGTGGATGTGGTCCAGGAGTGGCAGCAGGACAATGAGAGAAGGCAGGTCGGCAACGGAACAGGCAGGAAGAAAAGAGAAGAAGCTTGTGAGTTTTGTGGGAAGAGGTTTCGCAACAGCAGCAACCTGACGGTGCACCGACGGAGTCACACCGGAGAGAGGCCGTACCGCTGCGGCCTGTGCAGCTACGCCTGTGCCCAGAGCAGCAAGCTCACCCGCCACATGAAAACACATGGCGCTCGCGGGTCTCGGGCGCCATTCCAGTGTCAGCTTTGCTCGGTGCCCTTCACTGTGTATGCCACGCTGGAGAAGCACCTGAAGAAAGTGCACGGAGTCAACCAGGCTTCTGCCGGCGTTTATAGCCACAGTCCTCCCGTTGGCTACACTAATCTCGCAATCAAACTGGAAGACAACCCTGCTAGCAATCACTCCGAAGCTCCCGTGCAAACCCTCACGGAGGCAAACGTGGACATGTTTGAGGATCTGAAAGAAGAAGAGTCAGAAACGAGGGTCAGCAGCGCCGAGAGCGCCGCGTCACCCACTCGCGAGGACTCCAGTAGTACCGCCAATTTGAGCCTAGCTCCAAACACAGCCTGAGCTGGAACAAACCTCAATAAGGGGTCACACACCAGCCACTTGGGTGTAATTCCACTTAGGAGCTCCATCAGCCTAAAACAGACACAAAAGGACATCACAGTAAATCAGGGCCATTCTGTTTGCTCTGTTGCTGAGCAATATATTTTATATTTGAAATTTAAAAAAAAAAACAAAAAACAAGTGCCTGCACATAAACTACTGTGAGTAATTCCTGTACAGATTGAGAACTGAGACCGGTTCACGTCTCATCTCGCAGTTCTACAGTGGAACTGTCACGGCTTAAGAGCCTAAGGACGTGGGACGTGGTGCACGGAGACTCCATGCAAGAAGAGTCTCCAACAAAGGATGAACAAGATCAGCTGCGACGGACGTCCTTCGAGGTATTCAGGGTGAAAATTCTTACTGCAGGGGGGAGGTTTTTCGGTTTAACCTGTCTACTTTAGACCATTGGAGATCCATTATTTGTAAAGGGTTCTTTTTGGGAGAAATTCTACATATAGTTAAAGTAAACATGGACATCTGCACTTACGTTATTGGTGCATAATACGTCTCCGGAATCTCCGACAGGGTTACACGACTATAAACGGACATTATACTCTCAACTGGACGTTTTTTTTTTTTTGTAAACCTAGAAATAGACGTGTGTCCTGAAAAGAATTCTTTTTGATACCGTTTGTAAAGAATACAGGTGTGGGTATGTGGCAGCGAACATGACCAACCTTAACATAATCTCCTGTGTTCACCCAGCTGCATGGAGAGGTCTTAGACTTTTGTAGATTTTGTATTTTTAGCCTGCGCTTATACACTCTCTGTGTTCATTGTAACCAGTTCATTTTGTCACATGCTGTTATGTTCTTTCTAGCTGCTCTCCTATGCATCAAACCGAATTTTGTCATAAAAAAAAAAAAAAAAACGGGTGTTTGCTTTCTGTTTGGTACTTGTCATCATACTGTTTACAGATTATTCTCTTTACAGGCTGCGTTTGCTAAACTGCCTGAGCACATGTGCATGTCTGTCCTCCTTGTTGCCCTGCGTTGTTGAGTTTGCTCTCGAGGGAACTGCATGTTTTGTGGTTGTGTAAAATGAAAAGCCTCCCTTCAGACCAACGACTGGGTGGGGCACTCCAGCACTGACCTGTTGATTGGTAGACCTGCCATGTGAGCACTTGAGTTTGTGCGTGTGTGTATGTGAGCGCGTGCGAGTTGAAATTTGTCTTGTCGTATGTATACACAAAACCTTTTGCGTTGTTATTTTATTTTCTATGATTATTGATGTCTGTACTTGATCAGGGAACCGTTCTACTACTGTTTATTTTGGTTGGAAAATAGTTCTGAGGCTGTTTCGAATAGACAAATGTGAAAAGCTGTCGGACACAAATCAGTGTCCATTTCTTCAGGGACCAACACACTGTATATATATATATAGATGGCTCCACCACCCCCTTTCTCTCTAACCACAGTGGAGTTTGTTGCGGTCTTAATTTCTTGAGTTTACCTATAGCTGGTATGTATGTATGTATGTATGTGTTTTCCCCAGCATTTCCTGTGAAACCTTTGTGTGTACTGTTCTGTAAACTCACCATAATTCTGTTATTTCTATGCCTGTGCAGACGTTAATTAAAAGACTGAAGCAAAGTCAGAGGTGTGTGTGTGTGTCTGTGTGTGTGTGTGTGTGTGTGTGTGTGTGTGTGTTTCAGCAATGGAATGGAACCTGTCACTACTTGTTTGAGAACACATCAAGAATTCATCTGTGTTTGCATTGGCGAGCTGCTCTTCTCTCACCCTACTGCTTTTGAATCATGCTCTGACTCAGAAGGTCATTCAGTAGCAATACATCGGATTGCTAGTGTGTGTGTTTGTCCCAGTCAGGAGTTTTGGCTTTTTTCTTCTTCGGCCTAACTGTTAAAGTTGACGATCATATTTAGTTCTGTAAGTCCATTATTGTGTATAATGTGGCAGCTGATACTGTCAAAGTATGTAAAAACAATTTAATTCTAATTTCTAATTAGTTTTTGTTCATTTTTAAGTGAAAAACATACAGAAACCAAAAAAAAAAAAAAAACATTCTTCACAAATGAATGCGGATCACTGTTTATAATGATTAGCATGTTGGACAAAACTAAAATGTGCCGTAACTGTGGCAGAAACCAGTTTGCTTGTATTTTTCAATATATGGAGTTAAACAAATGAACAGTAACGGTGCATTAAAATGTGCAAAAATATGTTCTCTGTACAGGATGTAGCTCATCTGATGTTGCACAGCTTGTAGTGGTCATCCTCTAGTCCTTCATTAGTGGTCAGTTTCTGCCCAGAAGACACTGTTCGCTGAATCTTCTCGGTCCAGTAGGGATCTTGTGGTGGTCCTGACCATTGGTGAATGGGGTAATGGGAGCTAACAACTGCTGCAGAGAAGCTGCCGGACTACAGTCTTTAATTATAACCTATAAAGTGCACGTGTATGGACAGTGGAGCTCTCACTGGTCACTTTGTGACCACCTACCTTATAGGTTCTAGGTATACATGAACTGTTTTGTAGCCCATTTGCTTTCATGCACGATTTCTCAGCCACCGTCTACCATCATCGTTGGTCAGTTTCTGACCACAGGGCTGCTATTTTCTTTCTGGGGTTTTTGCACATGTCGATGCTATGTGCAAAGTGGTCTGCCACCCAAAAATATCCAGCTAAGACGAGTTCTGTGGTCAGAAACTGACCATTGATAAAGGTCTAGAGCAGGGTTGACACATATTGTACATGAACAGATGGGCTAAAGCCTCTAACTGTACAACAGCAACATGAAACTACTACAGAAGGGGTTCGAATATGTTGGCCAGTGAGTATAAAACTCAGTTATTTGTCAGATTTTTTTAGAATTGAACTTTGTTAATGGAAAATTTACTAAATTTCTACACTCACTAGGCATTTTATCAGAACCCCCTCTCTTGTAGTTTCACCTTGCTGTTGTACAGTTGGAGGCTTTAGTCCTTCATTTATAATGTGGGTCAACCGTCCACTGGACCTTCATCAATAGTCAGTTTTTGACCACAGATCTGGTCTTGGCTGGATATTTTTGGCTTTTTTGGTTGTAAAAAAAGTGGCCAATGAGTATAAATTACACTAAATTGCCAGATATTTATGTACACTTATCTTGAATCTACCCTCACTCTGCATTTTTATCAGGTACCTGCTATAGAGGTGCCCATTTCAGGTTTACAGGTACTGACTGTTCCCACCTTCTGCTACGCAGTATATCAATGAAAGCTGACCATCATAGAACCGACCACTGCTGACCAGATATTATTGGCGCCATGCACCAGCCCAGCAGTGACCATGTTATTTGCATGGTGTTGCTAGCAGTGTTGCTGACATTTTTAAATGTGACAGGGTCTTTGCTAGGTTGAGCGTAGTTTGCTGACCAAAAATATCCAGACAATGCCTGTGGCCAGAAACTGACCACTGAGGAAGAACTACAGGATGACTAACACAAGCCTTAACAAAGAAGGTAAGGTGTCTAATACACAATTACTGACTGTAGTCCATCTGTTGAACAGGTACAACTGGATCAGATGTGGTTTTAAAACACTGTGTCCACTTCCTCTCCACTCTATTAAACACATCGAACCTGTTGTTCCACCTAGCACTTAATGATGGATCGTGATGCTGCACACTTTGTGTTGCTAATCCTCAGTGGCCAGTTTCTGGCCACAGGACACTCCTGGATGGACTATTCCCAGTCCAGCAACAACACTTTGTTGTTTTTAAGGGTCATTGATGGACAGGGTGAATAGGGGCTTGCAAATTATGAAGTCAAGGCAATTTTATTAATAGAGAGCTGTTTTCCAACTGACCACACCAAGCATTACTGAATCCGGGTCCAAGCCAGGCCAAAGGCGAAAGAAGCAAGGACAAACTCTAAGCTGGAGGATGAAACCGTGGAACCAAGGATGAGACTGGGAACCCATCCTCTTCTGGTCGACACCTCATAAACACTCATAACATTTACATTTTCCATTTATTCATTTGGCTGACGCTTTTATCCAAAGCGACTTCCAAGACGTGGAGCAGTGTAGTGGGACGGTACCTTGCTCAAGGGTTCCTCAGTAGTGTCCTAGCCGGGACTTGAACCAGCAACCTTCAGGTCCCTAGCACAATGTCCTAACCACTAGGCCACCACTGCCCAAAGTGACATAGGTTGACAAGTATATAGTAAATGGGCCTGATAAAATGGACAGTGTATGTGCGAGGTACACCAAACATCATTCACACTGGAGGTCCAACTTGATCAGACTTATCAACAAAGGGCTTGTGTGGCTGCAACAAAGCAGGAGCTCACCTGATGAGTTATTTGAAAACTGAGACCAATTGAATAAACAGGTACAGCCAGGTGTGCTCTTGCTTGTTTGGAAGGACAACCTGCTGCCACAGTGGCCCTTTCCATATAGAACTGGACACCCCTGCTTGGCCATCAGCATTTTAGTCACTACTTTCATCAGTTGTCATAGTTATGACCAAAATCCAGCCTCAGACCAAGAATTGCTTCCACAAAGTATGGAGATCACCCCAGTGGACATGATTAGGCCAGAAAAAGCTAGACAAGCCAAGGCAAGGCCGGGCAGAGAAAAAGCCTAGAGCAGTGATGGGAGGCACAGTGTTCAGCACAGTTTGATTATTTCCCTTTAAAAAAACACCTGGTTGCCATTTTTAGTGAGTGTGTTTGTGGAAGGGAACTTCCAAACTATGCTGGACACTGTGCTGGACATTGTCCACCCTTGGCCTAGAGGCTGTGCACTTACTGGCCACTTTATCCAAAAAAAAAAACTCCCTTCTAGTTCTACTGTGCTATAGTACTGTTAGAGACTACAGCCCATGTGCTAATGCACAGTTTGTGTTCCCCGTCCCCAGCCCTTTTTCAATGGTCAGTCTCTGACCACAGAGCTGCTATTGGCTGGCTATTTTATCCTGGTGGGCCATTCCCAAAATAGCAGTGACACTTGTGTGTATAAAAACCACCGCAATGTTGTTGTGCCTGATAGCACCACACACACCCCAATCAACTACCATGTCAGTTTTACACTGCTGTGCTGAAAATGGCCCCACATGCATAAAATATCAGGTCAATAGCAGGTCAGAATATAGGGGTAATAATAAATAGAAGTGACCAGTGATACAAACACAGGCACAAAATCAATCACTCATACACACACACACACATCCTTCACACGCACACACACATAATATGTGTACATCCACACACACATACATATCCTCTTGTAGAAATTAGTGTATACACACACTCAGAACTGCCCAGCGCTGCCGGTTTGTCCTTTTCTGTGTATTCTGTGTACATTTTTAATAAAATGTTTATTTTATTGTAAAGAAACTTTTGTGACTAGGTTTTTACAGAACAGATTATTGAAATCAAATTATTTTATTGTTTAAACTGGAAAAGACATTATAAATTTCTGAAAAAGCTTCCAGGGCAAAATCCATCATACATACTTACATTAACTATATATTAATAAATCCTCCTGTAAAGATGTAAGGTTTCATTAATACAGAAGTTAATGAAGCTGAGTCGAGTCAACATTCTGAAATAAATATACTTTGTTTGAATTTTTGTCATTTTTATGATTAGAAAACCTTTAAAAGATGCAGCTTATCAAAAAAAATGTTATTTATGACCAAACCTGTCATTTCTTCCTGTGGGCCTCACCCTAAAGACCCATATTTTGGGCCTGCACTCCATTTCCCAACACTTGTATCTTACGTATTAGCTTCACAGTAATAATTCAGTAATTCATAGCAGTAAGTGAATAATCCATCTGCAGTTTGAAGGGTTGAGATTGAAGGGGGGGGGGCGGCTGAATGGTGGGAAGGGGTGTATGGAGAGTGTGTTGGTGAGGGTTACGATAATGGCTTGTCTTCTTTGTAATGGGACAAAACCACCACGGCAGCATCTTGAGTCCCCCCCCACCTCCATCTAATGACTGGGCTGCTCTATGATCCCTATAGCTCATTAACAACCAGCTTTTTTAATGAGCTTTCAAGCCGGACTGGGGGAGGTTGAGTCGCAGGGACCATATGTAGCTCTCACCCCAATGCCCAATTATCACTGCGTCAGAGAACTACACAAATAGAGAGAGCAAGGCAAGGAGGGGGCGGTGGGCATGGAGCTAAAACGTATCATTTATACCCCTCTGCTTTGGCCAAATTCCTTTCACCGACTCTCTTCAGGGGATAGTGGATTACAGGTGAGCACCATGGGACCCACTCCACAACTACTTGCCCATGCACACCCTTCAACCACGCTTGTGCACATACACACACACACACACACACACACACACACACACACTAGAATGGGACTAGTGTCTCTTTATAAAGTAATAAACCAGCAGTTTAGCCTAAATCAATCTGCTAAACCATCTGCCCACTGGCTTCCATCACCAATATGGTTCAAGTCATCAGGTTTTTAGAAAGTAGAGGGAAAAATGTTAAGATTACTGTGTGTGGTAATAAACTTTCCAATGCATACAACACAGATATTACGCTAAAATTGTTGCTTTAATAATAATATTGTGGTATCATCCACAAGCACTGCTCCCTAAGCGCTGCTCACTGCTCCTAAACGGATGGGTTAAATGCAGAGGTCACATCTACCTGTAGTCAAATGACTGTATCTAAATATGTGTGTTTTTAGAAATTGTACCATCACGATATACAGTTATGTACAGATGTACATATTATGTACAGTAATGCAATTTTACAAAAGGTACTGCCATAAATAGGTGCACAATTGGTGCTATTTGAAATTTTGGCCACTGTGAAAGAATAAACTATTTAATATTTGCCCCCAATATTAAAACATCTTTTTCTGATGGCCCTGCATCAGTGCTGGGACCTGGGGATTGTCTTAGACCCCAACACCTGCCCCCTGGCCCTTTCAGTGCCCCTGAGTGTAATAGGTGTAGGCCTGGGTTCGATCCCCGGGTTGGCCACAGGTGCCTTTCTGTGCGGAGTTTGCAAGCTCTCCCCGTGTTCGCGTGTGT
>JBBPDA010000021.1:20167603-20178797 GCA_037974385.1 Arnoldichthys spilopterus | reverse complement strand
TTCGTTGCAAGATCCATGCCTAGCTTCTGCCTAAACTGGGGATATAATGGGACGAAAATGACGCAAAACCTAAATAAGCTCAGTGAAAAACACCTTTAAAAGCTAATCCCCTCGCTCGTGTTGGTTAGATGACGGATGTAACCCCATGCTTATATAAGATTGTAGCCTTCGTGCTTTCTATTGCACGGTTTCTCTAAATTTGGCCGACGTATCTGTCACCGGCGACTCGGTTGCGCATGTGGAGGTAGCCTGCTATGCTAACTACTTTGGCTGCGCGAAGCTATGTGGCTAGCCTAAATAGCAGACGAGCATACCAGCGCAAACTGTATTTCTGGCGCGACTGGGTGCGTTAACAACGCGAAGAAAACATAAGCAAAGTGAGCAGGTTGGTGGGAAGCGTTGAAAATTGACCTCCGTGGGAAAAAAAAGAGGCTTAGGTTTCGTTAGTAAAAAAAGCCCTCCGTCTGTGTGAGTCTCCTCAGCGCTTCAGTCGCAGCGCCGCCCCTTTCACTGGTTACCACGGCAGCGGGTTGCCTCGCAACAAAAACAAAAAAAAGACCAAATCGTCTTGACGTCTTTGCGTCAGACGTGCTGGAACGGCGTTTCCATGACGACGCAACGCCTGTACACACAGGCAGATTTGGCTAGCAGGAGCCGCATGCTAGCGATATACAATAGATACTCTGTTCTGCATTGTGCTGCGTAGTTTTGTAATGTATACAGACTCTATATACATATTATAAACTATAACATGTTACTCTAATATACTTTAATCAACGTGTAATGTTGTATACATTTTGTATACCTCGCCTTGTCCATGTTTTTACTTTGTAAAATGGCTAACGGCTAATTATTATGCCCTATGGATACCTTAAGAGTTAAAAACACAAACAAACAGGGCCAAAGCAGAACTGCATATCGGTTTTATAGTTATATATAGCAGTTATCTCACTGCTCCTTCCTCTTTTTTTACATCCCACATATGCTGTGATGTGTTTTTTTCTGACGTAGCCGTTTTCATTTAACGTGAACCTGCGGGTTCTGCTTGATATTTGTGATAGATATTTTTATGTACAATCTTGCCATTAGTCATCCCAACTGAGTAGCAGGCTCCTACCTGCCACTGGACCAGAACACATCGTACTTCATCAGTGACGTTCGCATGCTGACTAATTGTTGCTATCCCTACTCTCACCCCACTTTTACCTACTGGTATTCCGACAAGTCCCGCCTCTTGCGCCAGGATTGGCTAGTAGACTCCCCGCATTTAGTGCTGCGATTGGCCAGCAGCTCACATTCACTTTCAAAGAAGGCGTTGACACCAGCTGTCGAACAGAAGCATCGGAACCGCTGTGCTTCACTGGGAGGTTTGGTCTTCTTCTCTTTTTTTTTTACACTGTCCGCTCATCCGCATGCCGACCAGTTCCGCCTGGCGCGCCTAAGATGCTTCCTTAGTCAATTTTTGGCAGAATATTAGGTTTACCAAGGCTTGATGTCTTACACTGTACTCCAGATATTAGTAATAACCTATAATGTTTTTTTCCAAAATGATTAAATATTCCATCTCTATATAGACATATGTATGGACATAGGTACAGGAGGGACTTTAAGATGACTTAAGATGGAAATCTGAATGGGGTGTATCAAATGTTTCTCAGTTGCCTGGTAACAATAAGAATTTTATTTGAATATAATAATAATCATAATAATAATAAATGATGACGATGATGATGTGATGATGATTGTTTTTATTACTATTAGCTTTATGTCTGCATAAAAAGAAAACAGTTTGTGTCTGGATTGGTGTGGCCACCTATAGACATCCTCACAGAAATATGCACTGCGGTACAAGCTGTAATCTTGCTTTTTTGAACCCAATACTAAATACTGTCAGTCCTACTGTCTGTATCCAAAAGGATGAATTCATCAAACAATAGCCCAGAACAACAGTAAGTAGTCAGTTCATTATTCTAGTAGTGCTGTATCTCAGTGCATTCATGTTTCAGTGTTTGTTTTCTATCATTTTTGTCCGTGCTCTCAATGCCTGTCTTAATGACGTGTATGTAATTGTATTTTCTCTTATTGGGCGTGTGAAAAAGTGATTAAAATATTTTTTTTAAAAAAACCCTGTTATCTGTGTATTACCAATGCGTTCTGAATAAGATCAGTGAATCTCAGCTGGTCAGAGTCACACGGTTATACAACCCAAAAAAAGTTTAAAAATATATCTTCGTACAGTTATAAAGGAGCGCTAAACAAAATAATACAAATAAAAATAGAAATCTCTCGTGGAAGTAAATGTAGTAAATGCTGCTATTCTCGACTCTGCTCCGTAACGGTTGTGTGGGTGAGGGAATCCCTTCACGTCATCGCCTAGGAGACCGAAAACAAAAACACACCGAACGGCGAACCATATATGGGCACCTACGTCAGCGGAACTCCAGTAAGGGGCGGGGACAGAACTCCCTACTTTACAATGCGGACTCAGATGGCTCCATTCAGAAGACACAGCTCGGCAACGAGAAAGCGGCTCCACCACCGCTCCTTTCGATTTGTGAACACACAGCGTCACGCCGGGGAGGGGATTCGCGCTTCGTTTCATGGATTTATAAATGCACATGTTTACAAAAGAGCAAAGCGTTGCGGATTTTATCGCGAACGAGCGGACGTGACACCGGGACTGGAGTTAGTTGGGAAAGTGTTCTCCTCCTGCGCAGAACTGGATTGCCATCTTAATGCAACTTTTTTGGAAAGAGACTAAGGGCATCTTGTCGGGGACTTCAAGTAAATCTTGCTACGGTAGGTCAGCTGGTGCTTTTTTTTTAAATCTTGCTACTCTTTAAACTGTTGTTAATGACTTTATTGTTCATTTTTTTCCTTTTATCATCATTATTAATACTATTTCATTTGATATCTCACGTAAATCACCTTGAGTTGCATGCAAATGTAGAAGAGGAGCTCTTGGTGTTTAGAATGAGTGTAGCCAGACTGCAGCATAGCGTGTGCACGTGTTGTCATATAGTCCACATAAAGCTCATTTGTCAGGCATTAGCAGCAAGAGTGTGCACTACAACAACGCCACATCTCTCACTGGCCGACAGGTGACGTTCCGTTCTCGCCGGGAGCGCCAGGCTTCTCCGCTCCTCTCGGCTTTGCCGGGGAGATGTTCCAGGGGTTCCCCGGAGACCTCGACACCGGTTCCCGTGGAAGCTCTTCCCCTTCTGCTGAATCGCAGTACCTGTCCTCCGTGGACTCCTTCGGGAGCCCGCCCACCACCAGTGCGCCACAAGTAAGTTCTTTTTACGTTGCAGCCTTTTGACGTTCGCTGCTGAACTGATGGAGTAACATTAGCAACGACGGCCAGAAACGTCCGCCATATGAGGTCAATATCAAGTCAGTTACGCGAGAACAACGCGATGCAATGACAACACGCAGTCGTACAGCAGCTACGGCTGGGTCTTAACTACAATTTTGTTTAACGTTGTGTTGTTTTTTCCTCCACTTTCGGCGTGAAAAAGCCCGTAGTAATGCGCTATTCGGGGCTGCGGGCAGCGTGTGGAACACTCCGACGTAGGCACGCAAAGCCCCGCCTCCTGCGCGGTGACGTAAATGCGTTCTATTTTGGAGTGTTACGTCGCGTTGCTAAGGGGAACACCGGGGGTGTGACGGGGGAGAGGAGGGGGGAAGTGACTCGAGAGCGCTGATTGGCTGCCACGCCGCATTCGAAGCCACCGGTCTTCTCCGTTTGACGCTGTCATGATGAATATACATGAGCGCTCGACCTCGCTCTGTTTTCTAAATAAAGGGCGAGCAGCTTAAAAAAACTCGCGTTACTAATGTTTATTGAAATCATAAGCCATTTCTTTACCCATGAAAAAGTCCCTTTTGTGTCATAATTAATTAGTTAGATAGATATATAAATAGACAGACAGACAAAGAGACAGAGGGATGGAAAAATAGATAGAGATTGACCAATAACCAATTTAAATACAAAATATACAAATAACTGTACAAACTTTACTATACGCAGAGCATTTAGTAGGTCCAGGCTGCGAAATGCAGTGAAATACAGGTGATGTTTATGGTGCAGACAATGTTGCCAGTGCAATGGGAATTGTGCGAATACATTTAATACTAAAATAGTGTCAGAAAGTGACACGTGTTCAAGATGTTCTAGACTAAAGTGACATAATATTAGAATCCAGTGACATAGCTTATGCTTATGCTGTTTTTAATCAATATAGTATATGCCATAAGTCTGAGAGAATCAAGACCATGATTATAACATTGTGGGGTTGACTAGGATCAGCTAGATGTGTGGCATTGGGGTTTGTGGCAATGCCAGTGTAAAGAGAGAAAAAAATTATGTGAGATTCAGTCAAAAATTATGCTTCAGTTTCTTTGTTTCCATAGACTATAGCAACATATTTGCCATAAAAATGCATTGGACAGTTAACATAGTCGGAAAAAATGGTTTTTGAAGACGCATTCATAATTTGCTTATTACCAAATATCTACCATCAATTTGAACCAGAATCTGCCAAATGTTTGTTTATGCTCTAATATGATGTTAAAACAGTTGTTATAGGTTTGTAGACCACTTTCGTTTAACACGATTGCATTTCAGGCCCCTCCTCATTGGTGTGTGTGTGTGTGTGTGTGTGTGTGTGTGTGTACATGTATTTAAGTCTTTGTGAGGACCAAATTTCTTACGGTTAAGGCCATGGTTGGGTTTAGGTGATGGTGTAGTGTTACTGAAATACAGTATTACAGAAGTTACTAAGATATCAATACCAACCTGTGTGTGTGTGCCTTTGGTTATGTTCCCCAGGAGTGTGTATCTGCCGCTGGCGGTGTAGGGGCGGGTGGTGGGACAGCCAGCAGTGGAGCAGGGGTGGAGATGCCCGGCTCCTTTGTCCCCACGGTGACGGCCATCACCACAAGCCAGGACTTACAGTGGATGGTGCAGCCCACCCTCATCTCCTCCGTGGCGCCTGGCCAGAGTGGCACAGGCACGACCACCATGACCCAGCCTGTGGGCCTGGACCCTTATGACCTGCCGGGGCCCAGCTTCTCCTCCGGTTCAGGCTTTACTCCTCCCAGCTCAGACACACCTGGCCCTGTCCGCCAGTCTCGAAGTCGTCGGCGCACACGAGACGAATCGGTAAGCACAGGACCACAAAACTTAAACTTTTTGTGTCTGAACTTCTCGAATGTTTGCTGTACTAAACTAGTGTGTAGGCTTTTCTTTTGCAAAAGACAAATGCTGTCTTTGAAAGATAATGATGTATTTACACAGCCTCTAATCCCCTTATCCCAGCTGACTCCAGAAGAGGAGGAGAAGAGGCGTGTCAGGAGAGAAAGAAACAAAATGGCCGCAGCCAAGTGTCGCAATCGGCGGCGTGAGCTGACAGACAGACTGCAATCGGTGAGCATATTTCAAAATTATGTGATGCACATGTTTTTCTATGACTTAACAGCACACTCCAAGCATTAATACGGGCTACAAGGATGCATCAGCATCATCACAGTTGTAACATGGAACATTTTATGAGAACTGTAATTTATGACATAGTAATGTATGATGTATATGAAACATATAAGGAGAAGGCAGGTGAAACTTGAAGCACAATGAAAAGCACACTAAGAATAAAGAGAATTTTGCTTCAAAGCAAGAACCCAACTGGTGAAAGCTGGTGTGCCCATTTACATTGAATTCTATGCTTTTAGAAGACAATGAAATTTTTACTCTATATCTATTTTCTCAGAATTTGTTCATAATTAAGGTGATTTTGCCTGTTACATCCCTAAGTCTATGAGCACTGACTGGCCCAGACAAAACGTGACACTGCACTGTATATGTTTAAAAATGCACTGTAACACTATGCACTCTGTCCTGCAACCAGTAAAGAAATTCCCTTTAGCTCAGTGCCTTTCTCTCTTGCTCTCACTCTCCTCCCCTCTTCCAGGAGACAGATATTTTGGAGGAGGAGAAGGCCGAACTGGAGGCCGAGATTTCGGAGTTGCAAAAGGAGAAGGAGCGGCTTGAATTTGTGCTCATCGCTCACCAGCCCGGCTGCAAGATCCCGTACCAGGAAGAGGCACCAGCTCAGCTGCAGCAGCAGACACCTCCGCCCCCTGCCCCCGTCTCTGTGGTGGGCTTGACTGTGAAGGAGGACACTTTCTACCTGCCTCCCGCCTATTCGTCCCACCATCACCACCTGTCGGGCTCGTCGCAGCCACCTTCGGCACAGCAGCAGCAGCAGCCACAGCAGCAGCAGCATCAGCCGCAGCACCCGCAGGGGCTGATGCAGGAGGTAGCCTTTTCTAGTTCTTTCTATGGGCAGAGCCAGCCGGCGCCGGGCGGCCCGTGCCTCGTTGCCGACGGTGGCGGTAACCCTGACGCCGGCAGCTACAACCCCTCATACACATCTTCATTTGTGTTCACCTACCCAGAGGGAGCCTGCGGGGCCACCGCTAACCAGCGAACCAGCAGCAGCGAGCAGTCCTCTGACTCCCTGAACTCGCCCTCACTTCTCGCACTCTGAAAGCACTGCCCTGCCCTTTCCAGCCTGTCCTTGTCCTTTTCACACATAGCCACATATCAGAAACAGGAACGTTTCGCACAAGGGTCGATTGCAGAGCAGCGCACAGAGTTTCACAGATATGTTCAGCGAGATCGCAAACACTTCATTTACGCATACACTTTTCATATAACGCCTTCGTTATTTTACATTAAGCTTCAAACATCTTAGTGCCATATTTATTCAAAGCCTTCGGGCATTTCTGGTGAATTGAATTGTTTTTCTGTTTTTTGTAATGCATAGTTTCAGTTAAAAAATTGGAATATCAAATACCTCGACTGGTAAAAAGTTCTCAGTTTTATGACTCCAGCAAAGCCATTTTGCATAAAGTGCTTTAGCAGCTTAAATTGAGTCTGAATTACTTCATCAGAGTATTAGTTTGTAATGAATGCAGGCATAGTATCGGAATGAGTCACCGCCGCTAGAGTCTGTGAAATCCCCACACATACAAACACTCGCACACTCACATAAAAAAAAAACATCTAATAACCCAAGCACTTAGTTAAACTTATCCTTTCTCACTGCTCTCTCTCTCTCTCTGCTCCTGCTGACATTGGTGTTCCATCTCTCTCTTTTTCTCCATGCCGATCGTCTGCAAAGTGTGTTTGTCTGAGCTGAAAAAGGGGACAAAGAACTTTTTGTGGCTTCCATACTGGGTTTTTGTTTTTTGGGGCCTGACTGCAAAATCCTCCCACCCCTGCTCTCTTCATCCCTCCATCTAATATCCCTCTTGCTTCTTCTCTGTCATTGTGCTGGGACTATGAAAATAAGGGACATTATTGCCACCCCACCCCCCACCCCCACTCCCCCACCACGATAGGTCAGTCAGTCAATCGGTCTCTCTATCTATCTCTCTTTTTCTTGTCTCCTCCGTCATCCATCTGCCCATCTGTTTCTCCTCTCTTCTGTCTCTATGTGCCTCTGGTTCTCTGTGAAGTCTTCAGCCCCTGAGAGCCCATTGGACCCTGAAAGCCCCTGGACCCTTGATTGATCGCCGGCCGTCCCAGAGCCACAGAAACCCCCCCCCAACCCCTCCCCAGCATGGACCAGCCTGCTGCACAGCACAGAGGAACCGCAGAGCTTTTTACTATGAGCAGACTTTTTGAAACAGCCAACACCAGCTATAACACGCCAATCAAAATGACAGCCAATGGTGTTTCTGACCACAGTAGGCCCAAAAGTAATGAGGTTCCTTCATTTCGTCCTCTTCCACAGGGATTTGCTTGAATGGTTTAGGCAAATGAAGGGAACAGACTGATGCAGAGAAGGGGCTTGAAGAGTTTAAGGCCAGCAGAGGAGCTCGTAGGCACAGGTGTGCCCTCTGATGTCTGGAGACCTCTGAGAAAGGAGGAAAAATGCAAAAAAGAGAGAGAGAGAGAAAAACAAGCTGTGGTCTTGTCTCCTGAGCTGAGCTTCACTTTGCAGCTCTCCACCTCAGAACCACTGTCTGGTCTCCCCATGCCATCTCTTGCCTGTTATTTGTCCTTGTGTTTTCCAGACCATTGTTTTAATGCCAGATCCCCTTTACTGTGGTTTTCAGTTCATTTCCATGATAGTATTAGTTTTGACATCCTCCTTCTCCTCCCCAACAAAGAAAAAGTGGCCTAACTGAAGGTTACATCCAAAAGGTGGCTCTTAATGTAGGTGGCACAAGTCTTTGTCAATCAGTGTTGGCTAGCTTTGTTTCGAGAAACTTTGAAAAAGTGAAAAAAAGAACTTGTGAAATTCTGAAACAACCTCTTAGCATTTGGACTAGTGGCCTCTGTACGTCCCAATGGTCCTTTGCAGCTTGACTCTGCCCTTTAGTAACATATTGGTGGGCAGTCACAGGCTTTTATTGTGAAAGGGCATCACTGAAGCTGCTTCTCCAGTTTATTTCTTTCTTTAAGGAGGTTGACGTGTTGAGAAAGCACAACTGTGGGCCGAAGCAGATGGAGGAAGAAAGGCAGGAGGTGTTTATGAATATGAAAACTTTATTTTCCTGTGAATTTGTTAATTATTGTTTTTTATATACTGAGTCAAGGACTTTTTTTGTTACGCTTTCTCTCTTTTGCTCTTGATTGTGCCATTGCTGCCAAATGGAGGAACTTTGCGGGGCCACGAGTCGCTCCTTTTCTCTGTTACTGTCGTCTTATTGTAATAATTACAAATATTGTTATTATTATTATTATTATTATTAATATTATTATTATTTCCTTGTTATCTTACATTTGGCAACTAAAAAAAAAAGACTTGTTGTGCACTATGAACCTTTTGTATGGTAAAGTATCCTAAAAATATTCTATATTATGTATAAGTATATATACATATTCAACGTGTATATATACTGTATGTACAATGATTGTAACGTATGAATGCTCAGAAATGTAAAATGGTTATTTTTGTTAATGAAGACAGGAGGGTGAGCTTATTGCAACTGGTTTTGGTTTAAACATAGATATTTTTCTAAAAGAACAAAAAACTATATTACGATATTCAATAACAGCCCGCCTTTCCCTCAGTATGAAAAGCATTGTCACTGCCTTTGCTCTATTTGCTGTGTATTTATATGTTCTATATATAAAACACATGACTATGTATGATGAGTGTGTTCCAACTGTGGTGCATATAATGGTATATATGTATCATGGGCTTACGGAGGTGATCCTGTGCTTTTTTGTTTTTTTTGCTCGCGCTTAGTTCGTCAGTGTGAGGTTGGTCCCACAGCCCTCGCTCATCGCCCCCTGTGGACAAAACACACTGGACGCAAGGAAATAAAAGCATTCAAACAAAGTGAAGAGAGGAACTGAGTGTCTCCATGTAGATTCAATACCCATGCAGAATTCACATTGGGACGCCAGTGTCGAGCAATGTCGAGCAATACCCTGTATTTCTGTGCTGACTTTTACACTCCAGTGTGTACTGTCCCCACACACTCTTTTAGTCTCACTAAAACTGTTAACCCAGCCAGGATGACTTTACAGTCGTCATCTTCAGGTTGTGAATGGCGGCCTTAAGGTGTTCACTATAAATACACCCATACACAAGTGCACAGCGGCATTTGTAGACAGGGGGGGAGACGTTTACGCTACACGTTCTCAAATAAAACATTGGCGAGTGGTATTTCATGGGATGAACCTCCGAAACACGAAACGTTTCTCTGCTCGGCGGTGCAAATTCAAATGGCTGTTCCTTTAATTCCGATATCTACATAAAAGTGCACCACTTGTCTCATAAAGCTTAACTGTTCTGAAATCCTTTCCATGGGGGCTGTGGACTGGAACAGATATCAGTGAGGAAAGGTGTTTACAGAGGGTGTGTACGCATGGCGTTTTTAAAGCTGAAAGGTCAAAGTGCAATTCCTTGAGTGTCAATACAGCAAAGCTGTTTTTTTTTATATCACTATCAAGCCTGATGTGTAAAAACAATGACGATAGAAGCTGATATAAAATGCTGGGGGGGGGGGCTTTAAACGAATCCCCTGATATCAGTATCACACGCACAGCTTTCAGATCTGCTGGTTTTGGTGCTCGTAGTACGCTGTTGGTGCTTTCGTCCCTCTTTACGCCAAAAGTGTTTCTGTATTCTTGAACGTACCATAAATGAGACAGACGTGGTGACTGCATGTCCATTCGAGACTCTGTAGTCTTCCGCTTTGCAAAAAAAAAAAAGAAAAGAAAAGACGCCCAGTCTGATCAGGAGGCCAGTGTCGCTCGCGGTGGTTGTCTTTGGCTTTCTGAAATTCTCAATGCTTACTGAAATGCAATATATAGATCCTCTGGGATACCCACAGCATGTAGCACATTCGTTGACCTACAAAACAATGACCTTTCTTGGTATAGCAGTAATAGTGTCATAATGAGGATGGAGTGGAGCCACTGCCTTTCACTTCAGCGGATATGTTCTCACTGGTCTCATTGATTTCACGATCTTGCCTTTGGTGGTTCAACAAGGGCCTTCGTAAAGAACATAATGCAATGTGATCGCTTGCTGAAACAGAACGGGAAGAGAATGGGTATAACACAAAGATGCTGTGTTGGGCTGTTAGCAACATAAGCTTTGGATGAAGTCTGAATTCCAAACAGTTCTTTATGGAAACCTGTATGTCCGTGTTCTCAAGTGCCAATTTGTGTGATACATGAAAATGTACAAATGTTCACTGAAAATGAACTGACGTGGCTGGGATATGTTTAGGTTAGGGGATGTTCGTTTTGTGGAGCAGAACATTTTGACCCAAGAGGCAGATGACCCTGCCCTTTAAGATGTTTCTCATTATTTGCTAGTGTACTGTATATCGAAAATCAAACTGACCGGCCCTTGGGGGTCCATGACGACATCCTTTGTCCTTTCCATATCTTTATCGTTCTCAATCTCTGGTTTATTCTCGCTATATTAATAGCCCTTTACAGAATTGAGAAGGACTTTTCACTTTGTTGCATAGACTGTGAAAACTGAGTGTGCTAACCTATCTGAATTTCTCCATATGACCATCTTTCCTTGTTTAACAGCAATGTCATTAAAATAAACTGAAGCATATTGAATTTTCCCTCCTTCTTCTCTTTGGGTTTATTTAGCCTGTTGTCAGAACAGTGTTGCTGTTTCTAGTGAAGAACACTACTGCCATGAACATA
>JBBPDA010000021.1:20112939-20131281 GCA_037974385.1 Arnoldichthys spilopterus | reverse complement strand
CACGTGTGCACGTGTGATGGGTTAAATGCAGAGGTCACATTTCGTTGTGGTTCTTGAGTGTGTTCACAATGACAAATGATCACTTTCACTTCACTTTCACTTAATTTGGGTTTGGGTCTGTTTCTAATGGGTGATTTTGATGTAGGAGATTTATTTCTACCTTTCCTACAGAAGTGTAGTGCAGTCTCAGCACGTTTTCTGTCTTTTGCAGACTCTCATGGTCAAGTATGTACAGCAAAGCCTAACAAACAGCCCTGCTTCCAATTTAGGACAACATTTAAAAAGCCTCTCTTTTAGCCCCTAAAGCTAGTGCCTACAAGTGGCTTCAGGTCAGTTCGTTGATCAGTATCAGATTTAGCCATATCGGTCAAGCCTGGTCGGGTCTCAAAGCGAGCTAGCTAGTCTCTAATTTGCTAAACAATTATGAACAATATAAGAAAATATGCTCTTTTGTGTTGGAATATTCTAAAAAGCCAGGTGTCCCCAAACCTTTGACCAGCAGTCTGTCCTTCTAGCTGTTTTCCGGGTGCTTGTGTGTCTTTTTTCCCGATTGAATTTTAAAGGCTAAGATGCCACTGATGCATTGATGGACTCTTGGTCATTAGCCCTGTAAACCCGGTCTCTCACGTCCCTGTGTGCTGGCTGTCCTCGGTCAAATCTGCACAGGTCAGAGTTGCACGAAAGTTACACCACAGGCCTACGTGTGATTGTTGCCGCGTGGCGACAACTAAAGCACAAACACAGAGGTCAACGGACGGGCGACGAAGTGATCCATGCTTGTTTTCTTTGATGTCAGTTGAGGTAGGTGTTCGTCGAATGTCCAAGTAGATGTGTGGTTTTGAAACAGCTGTATAAAAACAAATGGTTGTGGAAAGCTTTACTTTACTTTACGTTTTATGAAATATATGAGAAAGTAAAAAGACAATAAAAGAGATTATTGAAAAAATATATATCTTTACTATTGGAGGGGGGCAACTTTGTACCTGTGTATATGTTCAGATTCTTCTGTTTATTGGCCTTTTTCGTGACGTCCTAGCTTCGTTCTTGTCTGGAATTGCAGTCCATAGGGTTTGGGGTTTGCCCTTTGACCTCCCGAGTGGACGTTGATCCTAAACGGGGTGAACCTCCCGAGGGTGAGAGAGAGGAAGGATGCCTGAGGGGTGAGGGTACCCTGCCCACATGAACAAGAGAGAGAGAGCATCACTGGTCTCTTTTTCCTTTTCTTTGCCTGTTGTGGAAAGAGAGACTCGGACCGTCTGGTTGTTCGGGTCCCATCATCTCGTCGGCTTGTGCTTCGCCTACTGCGGGGAGCGAGGCTTGTCGGATTATTTTCCAGCCAAACGTGGGAAGACCTGAGAACCGGTTCTATTTACCTGCAAGCCCAGGAATGCACTATTGATTGGTATTTGAAGAATACGAATAAACTTAAAAAAAAAACAAAAACGTGTGCGCTGTTTGTTTCTCCACACAACCTGACACAACCGGGTGTGGCAAAATTAGTTGGATAATCTGTGGTTCGCTGTGAAATGATACTTACCTGGCAGGGGTGATACCATGGTCAAGAAGGTGGTTCGCCCAAGGTGAGGCTCCGCCATTGCACTTCGGTTGTGCTGACCCTTGCGAATTCCCCAAATGTGGGAATCTCGACTGCATAATTTCTGATAGTGGGGGACTGCGTTCACGCTCTCCCCTGGTTTGCTTTTTTAGGCAGTGGAGGCCTAGTGGTTAGGACACTGCCTTTGAGACCTGAAGGTCGCAAGTTCGAGTTCCGGCCTGGGCACTACTGAGGTTCCCTTGAGCAAGGTACCTATCCACTACACTGCTCCCGGGGCACTGTTGGTAGCTGCCCCCTGCTCCACGTGTGCACGTGAGATGGGTTAAATGCAGAGGTCACATTTTGTTGTGGTGCTTGAGTGTGTTCACAATGATAAAGAGTCACTTTCACTTCAATAAACCGAGAACCAAGTTGTTGTGAACTTGGTAGTGGTGGATGGAACCAGGCGTCCTAATAACGTTACACCATTTAAAGCCACTTCTCAGATTGTTAATACATGAAACAGCTATGAATACATTTCCTGATGCCTGAGACATTGATCAAGTTTTGAAAAGGTTTCAGCCTACAATGTAATTTAAAAGGACATTCAGAACAGAGACCTCGTAAGGCAAACAAGAAAGAAAACCTGTTCCTTCAGTTCCAAAAATCAGCTGTACAGCTGCAGTGTGCACCAACATTTTATTAGCACACGCTCTTATGTTTACATGGATGACTAAAGAAGCAGTTGGGATGGTGGTGCAGTGGTAAGTGCTGTCGAGAAGGTCCTGGGTTCGATCCCCGGGTCGGCCACGGTGGCCTCACTGTGTGAAGTTTTTGAGCTCTCACCGTGTTTCCTCCGAGTTCTCCAGTTTCCTCCCACAGTCCAAAGGCTGCAGTAAGTTGATTGGATGCTCTAAATTGCCCGTAGGTGTGAGTGTGTGTATGAGTGATTGTCTGTCTATGTGTTGCTCTGCGATGGGTTGGTCTCCTGTCCTGGGTGAACCTCGCCTTAGGCCCGCAGTCAGCTGGGATTGGCTCCACCTTCCCCGCGACCTGGAAACGGAAGAAGTGGTTTAGAGGATGGATGGACTAAAGAAGCGTCCTCTTCGATAATAATCTCACTGCAATGTCTGGTTTTTCCTCACTTTGGGTCCAGCTGAAGTTCACTTTGCATTCAAAATTTTCAGTTCCGCCTTAAATTGTGCAGCTGTGCCATTCTGGTACTGACACAGCGCTGTATCTGCCTCCTCGTTTAGGATAAAACAGGATTCGAGCTTTAGCTTTGTAGATCATCCACTCGTTGCTGACTAAAGGTAAGCATGGCAAAAGTCATCAGGGTCTGTACCAGCTTAGCCTCATCACTTCTTTACTGCACTAAAGGAATCAGCCCAAAACCCAGGCCTAACCCAGCCTGAGCTTAGCCTACAACAACAAACAGTTTGGATGTTGCTTAGTGTCCTGCTTAAGAATATAAGGCTTAAGGCTTTTCTCCTCTGTACACGTTGTTTACAGGTTGGAGGTCAGTTTTATATGCCACAATTAACTCTGACACACATGTTGTGTAGTGTGTGTGACTCAAAGGATTGAAACTACTAAGAATCAATAAATAAGTGATTTAAATCTCTCCCAGGTGACAAAAGAGTATGTTTCTTTTTTAATTTGGCTGTTAAAAGAAGGATATTGATTTTGAACACATTGATTTTATCTTCTGTGTTCCAGTGCAAGCGTACTGGTCTTTAAAGCTGGTTTATTACGATGAACATATGAACACTAAGACTAAGCGTAGACTAAGAAAACAAAAACAGAATCTAACGAAATAAATACTCAGAGGGTTACGAACTACAGAATACTCAACAGCAGGGAACTGGACAGTCTGACGGCGAACAGAATTACAACAGGGAAAACAACAAAGAACCGACAAAGGCTAGGAAAACACGCAAGACTATAAAGATAAGACACATAATCATGGACACCTGAACAAAGGAGGGGCCCGACACTAGGATCAGGTGACACAGGCGGAGACAAAGGCGGGGCTAGGACAATAAACATAAACATGAGAACGGAACCCACGGACCGGAACACGTGGCAGAGACATGAAACTTAGGTTGACTTGACGAGACGAGACGAGACAAGACGAGACGAGACATTTCGCAAATACAAATTAACTTTAAAGGGGAAAACATTCAAATGGAGGGAGAGACAATCATTAAAAATATTTTAAGCTCAAAAGGAAGTGCAAGACATTGAGGGTGTCCATAGTTTCGGAGGAACAGCACTGAAGGAGAGGCCTCCCATACTGGAAAGCCTAGTAGGGGGGACTGAGGTGTAACGTCTACGCCCTTGTGTGTTCCACATGCCTGTGGGTATGTTCGTCGTAGCCACGCCCCGTCAGCTGTCTCGTGTTTCCCAGTTCCCCTCCATCCCAGGTGTTATCAATCTATGTTGAGTATTTATACCCCTGTGTGTCATGTCTTAGTCGCGTTTCGTTTACGTCATCTCATGTTCGTAAGTCCTGCTTAGTTTTCGTGCCTTGAATTCCTGTTTTGCTTTCTAGTGGGTTTCGTGTTTGTGTGTTTTTTTTGGTTGTATTTATTACATTCCTTCACTACATTCCTTTTTTAAAAAAAAGAAAAGAAAAAAAAACGAGGCGTGGCTAAGACGAACATAAACACAGGCACGTGAAACACACAAGGGCGTAGACGTTACGTGAGGGTAAATTGCTGGTGGAGGACCTGAGAAACTAGGGTGGAGAGTATGAAGCTTGTGTCTGCAGTGTGTTTGAAATGTACCAGAATAATCCAGTCAGATGGAACTGATTGAAATTTGCTCCATAAGCCATTGAATTTTTTCATAAAGTTTCAAACTCAAATAATTTTGAGCTCAGAGGTTTCAGAAGGCAGCGTGTTTTGGCCCAGACAGCCAGATCCAAACTCCTGGTGATGCACAGAATCACGCAGACAGTTCATAAATATACATCTCCACTACCAAAACATATCAAATGCCTCCTCCACACTCTCCGTCAGGGGGATGATGTCCTGCATCTTAGTTTGGATATGAAAGTTTTACAGTCAGCCTAAGCAGGCGTGTGTACTTCAGCTTCAGTGTTCTCTGCGACGGCCCACCTACACTGGATAACCTGCCCACCCACAGCAAATCAATACTATGAGCCGGAAGACAGAGAGGATATTCACCTTGCGAAGGAATCATTTTTAGATTCAAGAGGAAAATGTTTCATGGCTGTTGAGTTATGCAGTGGACCTACAGTCTATTCAACAAAAATACATTTTGTGCTTAAATCTGATTCATTTTTCTTATTTTTCCATTGAACAACTGTAAACTATGTCTGGGCTTTGTTAGAATTTTTGTATAAATATTGATTTAGCAGAGGGCAGCACGGTGGTGCAATGGTTAGCGCTGTCGCCTCACAGCGAGAAGGTCCTTGGTTCTGCCATTTCTGGGGCCTTTCTGTGTGGAGTGTGTGAGCTCTCCCCGTGTTGGTGTGTGTTTCCTCCAGGTTCTCTAGTTTCCTCCCACAGTCCAAAAGCTGCAGTAGGCTGATTGGATGCTCTAAATTGCCCGTAGGTGTGAGTGTGTGTATGAATGATTGTCTGTCTATGTGTTGCCCTCCGATGGGTCGAGCCTCCTGTCCTGGGTGAACCCCGCCTTAGGCCCACAGTCAGCTGGGATTGGCTCCAGCTTCCCAGCGACCTGGAAACGGAAGAAGCGGTTTAGAAAATGGATGGATGATTCAGCAGAGAGAAACTTTCAGAGAAGGTTTTTTTTAATGTTTTTTTTTAATCTGTGCATTTTTATTAATAGTAATAGTGGAAGTAACTATTACTTTTAGCAATAGTTCAAGTTCAAGTTCGGTTTATTGGTCATATGTATGTTAACGTTGGGTCAACAGTACAATGAAATGTGTTGGACAAGAAGAACCAGTGAACTCAGCAGAATAACATGATAAATAAGAAAGAATATAAAAGAAAAGTAAAAATAAGATTTAAAAAATATATATATGTATATATGTAAGAAGAATATTTACAGATATATAAAGAAACTGTGTGAAGGGTACATTGTGTAAAGTGCGATGTGCAGAAGTGAAAAAGTGACCAGTGTGAACAGCAGTATTGCACATTGGATGGAGAATGATCAATAATCAATAGTGATTAGTGTAACTAACTTCATATTACTATAACTTCACCAAAATTAAATAATGCACTTACCATTACTGAAATTTAAATGCACTTGTTACTTGTTGCTTGTGACTTTTGTCATATAATATTATATAATATGTTCAACAGTGCTTGTCCAGAAATAATGTTCCAACTTGCTAACTGCGCAGTGGAGGCCTAGTGCTGAGGAAGTGGCCTATGGGACCTGAAGGTTGCAGGTTCAAGTCCCAGCCCGGGCACTACTGAGGTTCCCTTGAGCAAGGTACCGTCCCACTACACTGTTCCCCAGGCGCTGCTGGTAGCTGCCCACTGCTCCACGTGTGCACGTGTGATGGTTTAAATGCAGAGGTCGCATTTCGTTGAGTGTGTTCACAATGACAAATAGTCACTTTCACAACTGGATCTCCAACTTCCACAATTTTGCCATCTCCAGCTTTCAAAGTATTTAAAAACAGGGCATTTTAGATCTCTCCAAGTGCAGATCCCTCTCAGAGATGGGTTGTGAAATCTGCCGTCATTCGTTCATTTCAGCTAAAGAGGGAAAGCAACAGTGCATTCAGCGCAGCAGCCCAGGCCCACACAAGAACCTGCTAAGCTAACTCCAAATGATTGATTTATAGGGCTCGACTTGCCTCAGCCAAGTTGATGTGACATAAAAATAACACTTTTTTTTGATGTAGACATTATGGCCGCCCACACATCTCTTAATCATATACGTGCTTTCATGCAGTATGTAGCCTTTAGCCACTACTGGCTGCCCAATGAATTCATTGGGATTCTGCAGCTTTAATGTTCCATCATCTGTTCTGTTGATCTATCATTGAAAAACACTGTGGCTATCCAGCTACACTGACCGTTAACATCTGTTTAGTTTTAATGTGGTCAGGTTGCTGAGCTAACGGCTAAAGGAGTGTGCTGGGTATACAGCGGAAAAGTGGATTTTTGTTGAGGGCAGAAACAAGACTTTAATCAGTTCAAAGACCAAATGCACAAGAACCAAGCAAATATAATCAAATTTCAGTCAGTGATGGTCTGGGAGATTGTTAACAAAGCGATGGCCATTCGCTTGCTGTTTGTTTGCCACATTCACTGCAGTGGAAACGATAAGATTTCATCACTTGAGCTGTTGGTCAGCTATCATGGGCACTGACCTTCATATCTATAAAAAGGCGTCTTTCTTGATTATGTCACTGTGTTTGACCATATCTATGACTTCAGCTAATCTGCAGCCCTTGTTTTCATATACAGATTTGTGAACCTATCCCTCGTGGAGCTGAGAAGTGCCCAAGGGAGAAGGTTACTGAGGTACAAGGGGAAAGAGGGCATGTTAACTGGAGAACACTGTGTAGCTTGGTAATTGGACATATTTACAGAACAGTCCTGCAGTAGAAAACAAGGCAGTGGTTTAGTTCATTTAGGCCATATTACAAATCTAGACTGGCCTGAAGCATACCTTTGGCTCTTTTAGATTGTATAGTTATGTGAAAAAATAAATACACCCAATGGAAAGAGTTTATTCGGGTTAATTTGAACAGGCAAGCATTTCGTTAATACAATGGCAACAAATAAAGGTGATATACTTCAACAAGGCCACAAAGAAAAGCAGTTTTTATGGCTTCTATTTGGTAAAAATACAATGATGAAAATAAGATGTAATATTCTTCTATGGAGAAAGTAAGTGGACGTCTTGTAGGCGGTAAGGGGTTTACCTTCTTCAGTTGCAAGATGTTGGATGGTTTTTTTAGAATTTACTGCTCTTTTCAAATATTTTTCTGCTGTAATTCCTTGGTGAATTTGTTAATGTGTTTGGGAACGTTGTCCTGTTGAAAGATCCACCTCCGGACATTTGATTGATGGCCTCACTTTATATTCCAGCACTTTTTGATATGATGCAGAAATCATAGCTGTATCACCGCCCTGAAGCAGCAAAGCAGCCCCAAATCATGACATTTCCACCACCATGCTTCACAGCTGGTATGAGATTTTTCTCCCGAAAAGCTGCTACTGTGGCCAAATGACTATCCATCCCTCCGTCCATTTTCTAAACCGCTTCTTCCCTTTCCGTGTCGCGGGGAAGCTGGAGCCAATCCCAGCTGACTGGGCCTAAGGCAGGGTTCACCCAGGACAGGAGGCCAACCCATCGCAGGGCAATGGCCAAATGACTATTTCTATATATTCCAAAAGGCCTGGGGTTTACCTATATGACCTTTGGCAATCTGTAGTCTGGCACATTTCTGGCACAGCCGCAAGAGTTTCCTATGATCCTGTGATGAAATGTTGTGGTTCTTAGCAACACCTTTTCACATTACAGTCTGCTCTTGGGCTGAATGTGCTGGGATGGACAGTCCAGGATAAACTGGCCATCATTTGTAGTCGATTGTACTTGTAGATGATTTACCTTACAGTGGAAAAATTTCTCAAAACTTAAAGATATTTTTAAATCCCTTGCCAGCAACAACCTTTTTGTTGATCTAAATTAAGTAAATGACTACAAAATATCTGTTTTATGTGTCATTAGTTGGAGAATTATCACCTTTATCTGTAGGCACTGTATCAAAGATAACATGACTGTCACCGGATTCATGATCTGTCATTGCTTTGTGTTGATGCTGCCAGTGTTCTGTTGACCCAGGTAGCCTGTTTCTCAGATGGTCCGGCACAGTGTTTTTGCACATAGCGCTAAGAAAATGCAGAGCCTTATAAGAGACATGGCATTTTTGTCCCTTCTTTTCCTCACATCATTTCTTTCTTTCTCTCTCTCTCTCTCTCTCTCTCTCTCTCTCTCTCTCTCTCTCTCTCTCTCAGTCTCTCCCTTTCCCTCAGGGTAATTATGAGTCTGTCACTACTGACTGCCCTTCTTAATGGCTCCCAGAGCTTTGAATGCAGAGAGGAAGAAACAGGGAGATTCGTAGAAAGGGACAGGCAGAAAGAGAAATAGACGGGTGGGTGTGGGGAAGGAGGTCTACACACATACGAAACATCTGTAACATTTAGACATACTGTAAGCACAGCTATTTTTATGATATATCTTTGTGCATGGCCCTTATACAGTAGTCCCAAAATGCAGCACTTGATATTAAGCGCTGAACAGCGTGGAGTGGAAGGTGGAATCCATGAATAGTGGCAGATTGTAACAGCAATAATGTTTCTTTCTTTTTTATGTGCCTGTGTGTGTGTGTGTGTAAGTGGGGAGATTGATTGATCCTTTAAACACAGCGCTTCATCCAATTTTACCATGTCCACCATCCTCCCATCATTTCATTCCTCCTTTTTCTTTGTCGCTGCTTTTTATAGCATTGCCATGGAAGTGAAGTGTAGTTGCTAGGTAACTGGCTGGCGTCTGAAAGTGTTTGAGTGGCGGCTGCTTTCACAGGCATGAGTGGTGGAGCAGCAAAGCTATGCATGCATATGCGTGTGTTTGTGCATGAGTATGTGATGTAATGATGTAGTTTACATTCTACATATGACATGTGTGTATATATATAATATGTATATAAATATATATATATATATATATATATATATTTTTTTTTTTTTTTTTGAATGAGAATCCCTCTGGATCAGTATTTCCAGATCAAATGAACCCAGCAGGTGCATGGATCACTCATTCTCCTTCATCTGCTGTGGTGCCTGAAGTAACAGCTCACCCTTTCTCATCCAACAGGGGAACACAACACATTTTAACCCTCAGTGAGGTTCCATCTCCATGCAGGCGTGTGTGTTGTAGACTGGAACTGACCTTGACTCAGTTGGGAAGGAAACCATTTCTTCTTTATGTCTTTTGATTCCTTATACACCAGTGTGCTGGACATGTTTGCATGAGTATGGGGATATGCAATTACAAAAAAAAAATGGCCCATTACTGAAATCCATTGCGTCATAGTATTTTGAGCTTATACCACCTATGGATTTAGAGACATCTAGTGGATAATGTTAGAACTGCACTCTTCATTTGTACATCGTCTCCATTTTTAACACTATTAAAGAGGATTGACATGGAGGTCATAATGTTTATTTTTAATATGTCTTTGATTCATAACACAAACAGGTTTTTCCTTTTTTGTATTTTGCCACCTTTGCCTAAAGCTACGGTGAGTGGTTTTCCAATAAGAATTTTCAGTTTTCTAGTTTTCAAATAAAAAATAGGGTATTTTTAAAAAAAAAAAGGTCCGTATTTTGCCCATGGTTACTGATGTACTCCAATAAACTGTGTGCTGACTAACAAAACTGGGTGATAACTAGAGAAACTTTGTAAAGAAAATGGTACAGCAGCTCACTGTGGTGAGCGAAGCATCTGTACACTAAGGAACACTCAGTAACCACAATGGTTCAGTACAGTTTAGTTTTTCTCATTTTCTCTACAATGCTGTGGTTACCAGATTTCCACTGTTTACCACTATTTTGTATTTTATTGTTTGTAATAATAAACTCTTCATTCATTTCAGTATTCCTGACTCTGACCCTGGGTCACCCTTTGGCTGGAAAAGAAAGTTGTTGTGTTGTGGATTCACTTGACACTTGTCAGTTCTTGTGACGACCATTTTTTCGCCCCTAAAACTCGATGAGTAAGTGATTAGTAGTAGAAGAAGAGTAATATGACAGCAAGCAGCCAGCCTCCTCCACTGGCCAAGACTAGCACAATGTGAGACATCTGCCCATCAGAATCAGATCATGCTCCCCAGTCTTTCTTTCTTGTGTGATTTTAAAACTGGGACATTTCCAGGGGCAGCTCCAGCTGGAAAAGGCCATCAAAAATGGGGGCAGCTGGTCACGAGATACTAAATATACTAAAACTCTAAATGTCCAACTACCATCTACAAAAGGCAGAAGAAAATGCCCCCTCACCTGGGAATTCCTATTTCGAACGTTGGGTGATGTTCTCAAGCCCAGGGTCAGGAAATTGCATAATACCAGTGTATTACCACGATTCCTGGGTACATTCTGTTGTTGAGGTCTACATTTATGTTGACTTGGTCCCTCACTCACATAACAAACTTCACACAAGCAAATGTGGTAATAAAACAGCTTTAAGGAACAATTAACTGTAAGGCTTAGCGCCCGGTTGGGCTGGCAGGGGGCGGTCGAGAGCCCTGCCTTCACAACCAAGGTCAGTCGTGCTTATGTGTTTCACCTGGGCCAAAGCCCTTATAAGCATGGTTGGCTGACCAGGTGGTGCAGAGTCATTGTCCCCTGTGTCAGGTGTGGCTGGCATGTTGCTTAGGTCACACCGTACTCTGGCCGGTAAATTTGGTAAAGGCTCTTTGGGTTTTTAACTCCCTTTCCTCCCCTATTCCTGGTCTCCCCAGCAGATAGGCAGTGAGGGTGTATTTCCCCCTCAGCTGGAATGAGCAGCAGGCGCGCCGACTGTACACCAGGAACACCGCACCTAGCGTTAGTCGGACTCCAGAAAAGGGGCCGGTGTGGCCGGGGGGTCCGCGTCTTGCTCTGGTGGGCTTCCGCATGTGGCCGTGTACGGCTGGTGGAGCTGACCGTATGCCTTAAACACCGAGGCCAGAGCCATGTGGAGAGAGCTGCTACAACGGAAGTCACATGCTTCAAGGTCACGCGATTCATGTTGATCTCTGATAGTTTCCGTAAGTTCATTGCTTCATTGTGTTAATACAGAGAGGACGAGCTGCGATTTTTGGTCATTTAAAAGCCAGTGAAGGCAGGGGCGGCTCATCCTATAGGCAAATTAGGCGGTTGCCAAGGGCGCAAAATGGCTTGAAATTGGTAAAAGTTTTGTTTTGGTCCCCGTAAGTGCAACTAGAGGGACTTCAACTCATGAGCGGTATTTTTTTCCTATTTTAATTACGATAATGCCCGTCCCCTGCGCCAGGACTGGTTAATGTTCAGACACGGAAGCAGCTCCCGGAACCCCGATTGGCGAGCTGCTTGTAAATATAGGCTACTACCCAATCGGAGTGCAGTTACAGAGAGCATGCTGACCAATCCTAGCGTGGCGGTGGTGGTGGTCTTGCGGGTCATTAAACCCAGCATGGAAAAGAAGGCTGTGTGTCTGTGAATGGAAGCTTTCGGGGTCTATGCTTTAGGCGGCAAAACCTGGAGATTACTTTAACTAAACATTACAAAGCAGTATTGACTCGGAGCTGAACAGCTCATTAATATTCATGACACCACTGTTCTGGATGCTGTCATTCTGTGTTATAATCCACAGTCCACTGTGATTTGACTGTTGTTGCTTGTTTGCAGTTGGACATGGTGAGAAAAAAACATGTAGACCAAACAGACAGCAGTGATGAGAATAATTTGTCATTTAAATCGTAACAATAATTTTAATAAATACTCTTAGTGTATTTCACACAGGAAATGGGGCGGGGCTTGTGTCTCACCTCCCCAATAGAGTCATCCCCCGTACAAATGATAACAATAAGAACACGCAAACCACATACACGCACACATACACACACACACACACACTCACCGGCGGACAGTCAAAAAATAAAATAAAAATACTGTCAAATACCAGGTTGGACCTTTGAAAAAAAAGTGTGTTCCAGCTCTGTTCAATTCATCCAGAAGTTCCAGATTTCCTTGTTCTAAAATGGGATCGTTATAGTTTCAGTCGTTTTTGCCGGCGACCGGGGCCCTGGTATTGCAGCGGCAAAATATACACTTCTGTACATCTCAGCAGTTCCGTTCTCCTGGGTTAGTGGGTGGGCAGGGGAAGAGGTCAGGAAGTGTGTAATGGCTGCTCACGCTAATATAAAACAGGTAGTACACATTTCGTAACTTATTGCGAACGGATGGAGAACCCTCATTTGACCGTGAATGTCCCTCCTCTTTCCAAGAGGGCAGTGGTACCTCCTGGTTAGCTTTGCAGATACTGTACTGAAGAGAGTGGGCCAGAGTTTAGCCTTGTAGCCAAAAAAACCCCCCAAAAAACAGCAACAAATCCAGATCAGAGCAGAGATATGTCATGTTTTTTCCAGTCTATGACATGCTATGCAACTTTCATAACGTGCACACACACACACACGCAGATGAAATACACACACATTCTCACGCACTAACATACAGGCAATATGTACTGTACATCAGGACACGGAGACGAAAAAAAGGCCTCTGCATGAAAGCATGGGCATTGGGGTCAGCCGGAATTTCACATTAAGACAGCTCCTGCTTTCTGATTAGGTCTTGCAGAGAGCCCTTGAGATGTTCCGTCTTTTCTTCTTCAAAAAAATAAAGACAAATAAAAAATATTATACTTACATCTATTTTTTTTTTTTTGTCAAAGGAATATATTACAGTCAATGCAACTTCAAGAGATCTTGTTCACCATTTCAATTTGTCCCATATATATTTCCCCCTATATGGTCCTTAAAGTTTTACTGAAGCTTGTATTGAGGGAATGCTGAAAGAGGTTGGACACGCTGACCTACTCTGTGGAAAAGGGCCTGTAAAGACCACAAAAGGAGAACGGAGGTCACAAGTCCTTACTAATAGACTGGGGGAGACCCAGTGTTTCACAGATCTAGGGAGAACTAGAGCAATGGAGGCAGACTGACCGCCAGTGCTCCGAGAAACAACGACTTTCACACACTGGATCAGCGCTTTGAAAAGCCCACCTTCACTTTTATGGATCCTCAAAAAGTGCTTCTGCTCGGAGACTTTCGAGTCACTGCAGTGGTTATGGAAAATAAATGAAGGTCATCTATGACACTAGTTCATCCATACTCCTCTGGATGGTGGGGTATATGTCCACTTGCTGTGGGACAGCTCCTGGAGACACTGTAGGCCATCTTCCTGGACATGGATTGTGTCAAATCTTGAGCTCTGTTCAGATTTGCTACGTATTACTATTGTAAAACTGTCCATTGCATGATTTTGTGTGATTTGTCCAATTCTAAACGATGAATCTTTTGGTCATCCTTCATTCATTCTGAACACAGCGATGGACTATAGTGTAGTCAGTAGTGATTTGCATTTGAAAATTCTTATTTTCTTGGTTCGTGATTCATTTTGGTCTGAGACACCCGGCCTTTTTGACCTGTAGGGCAAAACTAGTATGACCGCCCATGTGGAAGGCCCTGTGGAAGGTGCTGGCCATGTTAGATAAACTAGGCAATCATAGCCCAGGTAAAATCTCCCTGTGTTTCTACGAGAAGTGCTGTCCACACAGCGTGGCCTGGGGGTGCTGCCCACACAGAGGCACAGTGCAATCCTGGCTCTGCCCCTCCATGTCTATGTCCAATAAGGTTTGCCGTGTGGCACTGACCCCCGCGCTGACCCCGCTGTCCCCAGAGCCCAGTGGGCTGTCGCAGCTGCTGCCTGGTGACGAGCTGAGCGTCCGGGACAGAGAAGACAGCTTCCAGGGGTCCGGTCGCGCCCTGGCCGGCGTGGGCCGAGGACGAGGGGCGAACTCCAGTGTCTTGGGCCTTTCCAGGGTGCTGATGGGTCCATCCAGCGGGGCAGCGACTGTGAGGGGTGGGGGAGGTTTACGGCGATGAGCTGGAGGGAAGATCGTCGACGGGTCAGGCAGGCGTGGGATGTCCAGAGTTTCCCGAGAACCTTAGAGTAAACACGACAAAATGCTGCTAGATCACACGCCACAGCAGTAACGGCAAAATCAGAGACATTACAGACCTCGAATGAACGTCCGACTTAAACTATTAGCCTTTTAAAGCCACAGATATTATACGTTTTTTCTCACTGACGTCCTACAGAAACAAGTGGAGAGATTTTGTGGAAAGTACGATTTTTGAACCGTCAACACTTTCTTTTGCTGTGCATTAGAGGAAAAGTCTTTGTTATGAACATATGTCCTTGTTTTTGCCATTTGTCAATGTTCCATACCAAAATAATGGAAAAGGTTGATACAGAATAAAAATGAAACAAAAGTTTAATGTAACTGTATGCATTATGCAGTCATAATATGTATTTATAATATTTAACCATAATTCAATAACCCTACAGAGGTCAATGACTTCTATCTAAAGGACATTCTGCTATCTGGACCAGCCTGACCCACCCTTACTGGCCCCACTCTTACTGGTTGAAGTTCCTGCAGCTTTTAACCCTATAGCCTATATGAACAGCCCTGTCCACCACACAACTGATCTAACTGCTGCTGCCCATTTACACTGAGAATTATTATTATTAATATATTTATTTATTTATTCTTTTCTCCTTTTCTTCTCTCTTGTGTGTTATTGTTCTCCGGTGTCGACCAGAGGAGGACGGGTTCCCCCTTCTGAGCCTCGGTTCCTCCCGAGGTTTCTTCCTACAGCTTAGGGAGTTTCTCCTGCTGACGTCGCCTTCGGCTCTTTGGGGCTCGGACCCGGTTTCTATAAAGCTGCTTTGTGACAACGTCAGTTGTAAAAAGCGCAATAGAGATAAACTTGACTTGACTTGACTTGACAATGAGAACTCTAGACTTCTACGGTTTTAGTTTTTTTCTAACAGTAATAACATGGAAGACTTATTACTATTACTATGTACCTATTTAATATTTTATGACTATATTAAAGTGAAATTCAAAGTCACAGCGTAATTTGAGGTGAATGGAACCAGTGATTGCAATGTCTATAGTGCAAATATAGTCATTTTATTTACTGTTCAAAGCCATCAGTGAACCTTCTTTTGAGTCTTTTGAGTTTTTATATGTAATTTAATGGTGAAATTATTTCTTTAAGAACTACTTTGCATTACACCACATTGCCCAATACCCTCAAAATGCCAAAATGTTCTTACAACTAACAAAAAAACAGTTATTCATAACCCTTTTATGTAATAACTTCATCAATACCACTGCAAACAATTCTGACTTTCGTCATCTCTGCAGAACAGAGCGTTTCACTTTTACGAAGTTTGCAGATTTTTAACAAAACTGGTTGGATCCTCTAAAAATTCCTACACCCCTTCAACTCCAAGGACCAGTCAGCAGGTCTAGACTCCCATTGTCTCATAGTAGATCCTGAATAATGGGCCACAGCAGTAAGCCTGGTGTTGGACGGCTCAAACGCCTGTCCAAAGCTATTCAAACGGACACTTGTTCATGACTAGCTCCTCCCCGAGTGCTGTTGGTAGCTGCCCGCTGCTCCACGTGTGCACGTGTGATGGGTTAAATGCAGAGGTCACATTTCGTTGTGGTGAGTGTGTTCACAATGACAAACAGTCACTTTCGATGGTGTTTACAGGTCCTTCTGACCCACCTGTTTGTGGTGCAGCAGTGGCGACTGGTGCAGGTGGGATGGGCATGCTGCCATCTGAGGGCGTGCGGCGATGTCCTACCACGGTCTGTGCCCGTGGACGAATGGCCCCATCGGAAGGTGTGCGGCGGTGACCGCGGTTCAGGGCCATTGCCGCCGAGACATGCGTGGGTGTGAGGGACTGGTTGGGTTCCCGTTTGAAGCTTTCAGCCCGTAAGTCCAGCAAGGGGTTGAGAGCGGGCGCGGGGGAGACAACAGGGAGGGAGCTGCTGGGGGTCGGCAACAGCTCGTCAGGGTCAGAGGGCAACAAGGATTTGGTGGAGTTGCAGTCGGACAGGGAGGAGAGAGAGAGGAGTGTGACAGAGGGGGAGGGGTCCAGGCAAGGCAGGGCGGAGTCATGGTGACGGCTGTGGGACAGGGAGAGTGAGAGCGTGCGGCTGGGCGGGGAAGTGCTGCGGCGGAATCGCCCCGTCCGCTGAAACAGCCCCTCCTTCTTCTTCCTCTGCTCTTCGCGCACGTCCTGCTCATCCTGACTCACCTGTATGGATGGACCACAGGTAAACGTTACTACAGTTAAACAAGAAAACAAACTCATACCTCTGGGAATGTTGCTAGAGGTCCATCAAGTCCCAGGTTCTCTTACCCCACTTGTACTACAAGTTTGGATAAGAGACGGATATAGAGAAACTATTTGGATGCAGGTATACACTGATCAGCCATAACATTAACACCACTCACAGATAATGTGAACAACATTGACTGTCTAGTTATTTCAATGCCATGGCACCAGTAAACAGTCAGTTCTTGAAACTGATGTGCTGAAAGCAGGAAAAATGTATACGGAGCCACTTTGACAAGGGCCTTATTGTTACTAGACGACTGAATCAGAGCATCTCCAAATCAGCAGCTCTTGTGGAGTGTTCCAGGTGTACCAAAAGTTATCCAAGGAAGGAGAACCGGTGAATCGGTGACAGGGTCATGGGCACCCAAGGCAGTGAAAGCTAGCCTGTCTGGTCCAATCCCAAGTGCTGACTCTAATAGAAAGGGGTCAGAACGCACAGTGCACCACAGTCAGAGCTGTTTTGGCTACATGAGGGACCTACTCAGTATTAGGCAAGTGGTGTTAATGTTATGGCTGATCAGTATATGTATTGCACTTCACAGATTTAAACAACTAGTTAAAATCTGTAAAAGAGATGGTGCATGCGTCCAGAATGACAAATCTAAAATTGTTCTTATTTCCCTTTTTTTCTGCTATTTTTGAGGTATTGCGCAACAATCCAGCTTGTGCACGTACGCAGCTTTCTGACCAGACATAAGGGGAGTGGAAAGGCAACTGAAGTGAGTATAACCTGCTCATTTCGACAGTAAACCAGCAAGATTAAAACAGAGCTAAAGACAGTGATATTTGGTACTAACACAAAGTTTAATACCAATGCATTCCTCTGTTTCACACCGTCTGCACACATTTTCTAAAACAACAGATGACTTTGAGTGGTGGTGCTTTTTAAATGAGGCGAGGCACGGCGCATTGACAGATGTGCAGCTGTTTAAAGGCAGTGAAATGACATTGTGCTTTTGAAAAACCACATCTAAAGTCAGGGGCGCATTATTAAACCATATTAAAACGCCGTGTTTTGGTAACGTGCAAGTGCGCGGCGCTCATTACAGACACAGGTACATGCTCGAAGTGCACTGGAAAGGCTTCGCTGGAACAGTGCTGCTGCTGTAGAAGATGTTCTCTCACATTTTTACTTCGTGCCCAAGCAGGTCCTTTTCCTCACCAAAAACTGATCTGGTTTGACCAGTAAATACACCATTATGAGAGCAATCCACCATAGCTCCGCCCCTGCCTTTTAAAAGTGAGGTGACGTGCAATTCCTATTGGTTTACAGGATGGTTTTCCAGTGGGCAGTGGTGGCCTAGTGGTTAGGACGCTGCCTTTGAGACCTGAAGGTTGCAGGTTCGAGTGCCAGCCTGGGCACTACTGAGGTTCCCTTGAGTAAGGTACTGTCCCACTACACTGCTCCCCGGGCGCTGTTGGTAACTGCCCCCTTTTCCACGTTGCAGAGGTTGCAGAGGTTGTGTTCACAATGACAAATAGTCACTTTCACTTCACTTTATTGCATGCCACACACAAAACACACCTCTGAATAATTAAGGGAGTCAGGAAAACCTTTTTGCACCGTGCGTTGGCACAAATTCTGTTTTTCTGCTGTCAAAATAGCGAAATGGGTTTGGACCCGCTCATACATGTTAGTTGTGCCTTTCGCTTTAGGTTTTGCATTGGATCATCAACATAGAGACCCATGTGACCCAGCTATACTGGAACACGAACCTCAAACACATCCTGACAGAATATTAACTCTCAGTAACAGATGAAGTGCAAAATGAAAGTGACTCTTTGTCATTGTGAACACACTCAAGCACCACAACGAAATGTGACCTCTGCATTTAACCCATC
>JBBPDA010000021.1:20053671-20085957 GCA_037974385.1 Arnoldichthys spilopterus | reverse complement strand
CCTCAGTAGTGCCCGGGCTGGGACTCGAACCTGCGACCTTCCGGTCCCAAAGGCAGCGTCCTAACCACTAGGCCACCGGTGTAATTAGTAGAAAGCTGTAGATATGAATTTTGGATGTTGATGTGTTAATCTGGCACCGCGCTGAGACTCCTGCTGCAGAGAGAAGGGGTGAGATCCAAAAAAGGCGCGTTTAACTCTGAATGCAATCTTATTTCCAAATCAAATGAGGCCACCGCCGTTTGTCGGAGAGATTTGGTTAGTGATGACAGCCGAGTCTGACAGATATTTATATTGATGGAGCTTATTTGCCTCTTAATGTGCACCTGAAAAAAAATCAAGCCTGTGCTGTCTGAGCAAGCAGATCGCAGTCCTCACTGAAGCAAAGATTAATGATATGGGGATTATATCGAGTCAGCTTTACGTTTATGGCACTTTTTACAAAAATGAAGTTGTCACAAAGCAGCTTTACAGAATCCGGGTCCGAGCCCCCAATGAGCCAAAGGCGACAGAGGCAGGAAAAACTCCCTAAGCTGTAGGAAGAAACCTCGGGAGGAACCAAGATGCAAAACTGAAACCCGTCCTCCTTTGGTCGACACAGAATAGCATTAATAAAGTAAAGAAAGAAAAAAATTTTTTTTTAATTATTTATACATTTATAAAGCAAATTTGTTTACACTGCTTTCGTTATGGAACAATCAAAAAATAATAAAAATAAGTCAATGAAGAAAAAAGGATAAGTAAATAATAGAAAATAATAATAATAAGATAATAGTAGGATAATGTGGAGGCCTAATAGTTAGGAGATTGCTCTTGGGAACTGAAGGTCGCAGGTTCGAGTCCCAGCCCAGGCACTACTGAGGTTCCCTTGAGCAAAGTACCGTCCCACTACACTGCTCCACGTCTTGGAAGTCACTTCGGATAAAAGCGTCAGCCAAATGAATAAATAGGTGAAAATGACACTTTCATTGTGAACACATTCAAGCCCCACAACGAAATGTGACCTCTGCATTTAACCCATCACACGTGCAGCAGCAGGCAGCTACCAGCAGCGCCCGGGGAGCAGTGTAGTGGGACGGTACCTTACTCAAGGGTTCCTCAGTAGGGCCCAAGCTCGAACCAGGTCTCAAAGGCAGTGTCCTAACCACTAGGCCTCCACTGCCCACAGAATGAATGACACATTAACATATTAAGAGTCTAAAAAAGCATGAAAAACAAGTAGGTCTTGGGTTTGGATTTAAAAAAAGAAACGTTGGGGGCAAATTTAACATCACCAGGCAGACTGTTCCATAACCACGGAGCAGCGTCAGGAAAAGCTCGATCGCGATTCTGTTTAGGACGCGTCCAGGCCACACGGAATAGCTGCTTAGTTGAAGATCTGATAAAATTAAAGAGGATCAGATTAAAGAGGCAGCAGCAGTTCCCAGTCTACAGGTGATTTTCGGTCAGTTAGGTGGAATGTAGAAATCAGCATCAGAGGGAATATATATATCACTATATGGCAGATGTTTCAAACAGACGTGATCATCGTTCTCCAGAAGAACCGTGTTAAGGTGCCGCTGGGACACGGCGCTAAAATATCTGCTTCGAGTCATTTCACTGCATCTGTAACCCAACTGAAATCAATGTCACATGACTTTTTAATGCTAATCCAGGTGGATTCAGGCTACAGATGATTTGAGTTGAAGTATCAACATCAACATCAGCAGGTATGAACATGAGAAATGTCAGATATGGGCATCGGTCCACAATTCAAATATCGGGGCCCTAACAAACACCCGGGTGCCCCGCCTTCGTTTTTCAAGGGTTTTTAGTAACGTAAATCTACTTTTGTTGTGGTAAATCTGTCAAATGACTCATATATGATGCGAATATCCTATAGGTGTAATTAGTAGAAAGCTGTAGATAGATTCCATAACTAAGAAACCTGTACAGCATCAAGAGTAAACTAAAATTAATGTGCATAATGCCTCATATTCAAAAAGCAGGGACAGAATCGCACTGTTTATATTATACTGATGTCAAGAAATGATGAATAGATAGTTACAGTGTTACGCTGTCATTACTTTGCGTTTTCGGTGAATAATCCGTTGCTTTAGGTTTGGTGGTCTACATCTCCGTCCACTCTGTGTAGGTCAATGTTGAATAACAATTATGAGAAGTGATTCCAACCTTTTGAATGGCAGTGTGGAACCACTATGGGCAGTGGAGGCCTAGTGGTTAGGACCTTCCCCTTGTGAACAGAAGGTCACAGGTTTAAGTCCCAACCTAGGCACTACTGAGGTTCCCTTGAGCAAGGTACCGTCCCACTACACTGCTCCGCAGGTGCTGTTGGTAGCTGCCCGCTGCTCCACGTGTGCACGTGTGATGGGTCACGTTTCGTTGTGGCGCTTGAGTGTGTACAAATAGTCACTTTCACTTCACTAACAACACTAACAACAATGTTTAAAAAGTTCTTCTCTGTGATGGACTCGTACTTCATCAAATGACGTATTTTCTACATTTAAAAAAACTAGAGAACACACTCCTGCTCACGTTCATGCACAGCTGTTTATTTGCTAAACTTAACATATTAAACATATTAAATATAAAATGAGCAAAATGAGTTTGCGAGCTCTCCCCGTGTTGGTGTGTGTTTCCTCCGGGTTCTCTGGTTTCCTCCCACAGTCCAAAGGCTGCAGTAGGTTGATTGGATGCTCTAAATTGCCCGTAGGTGTAAGTGTGTGTGTATGAATGGTTGTCTGTCTGTGTGTTGCCCTGTGATGGGTTGAGCCTCCTGTCCTGGGTGAACCCGCCTTAGGCTTGCAGTCCGCTGGGATTGGCTCCAGCTTCCCAGCGCCCCGGAAACGGAAAAAGCGGTGTAGAAAATGGACGGATGGCTGAATGAGCAAAATGATTCTGTATTTTTTTCCTAATATGCTAAACAATTGTGCTTTAAAATGTGAAGGAAAATGTCATATGTTTCTTTATAGAACAGGGGCAACTCCCTAACCGATGCCATGTGTTTACTTTAGTAACATTTGCCAACTCCTGAAGTCCAAAACATGGGGCCTCATCCTTCTCACAGTCAATTGGAAAGGACGTCAGAGTCGCAAAACAACGGTCTACAGGAAATAACCATCAGAACCTGTGACACACTCGAGCTTCACACTGTGCACAGGTCAGGGGTCCCAGTCTCTGGTCCTGGACAGCCACTTGTCCCGCACGGTTTGATGATTTCCTTGCTTAAACACACCTGGTGCAACTCACCTGTTCATTGCCAGGCTTAGTGAGTGTGTGTAAGGTGGGGAAATGCCGAACTGTGCTGGACATCGGCCCTCCAGGACCAGACCTTGGGACCCCTGATCTAGAGTCGACCAGGGGCGGCCAGGAATATATTGCTGATGCCACTCCTACCAGTAACGAGCCACCTGTCAAAGTCGAAGTAGCCTGAATATAGTGTTAAAATGTCGTAGAAAGAAAAAATTGTTGCCTAAATATAGTGTTTGTACAGTATCCGTGGCAACTCCCACCTCTATTACAGAACCGTTTTTGCTGAAATATGAAAACAGAATTCGTCGGAGTCGGATTACATCGTAAAAGCTGTTTAATACAATGTCACATTGAAACTGAATATAAAAAATAAACACTATTACAAGCACAAAGCACACCTCTGTAAAGAGAGGCCTGCCGTTTGATCATGCAGTACAAAAGGAAACCATCCCTTTATTCAGTTTTAAAGAACATTACAAAAAATTCTTTGGTTTGATCAGCTGCATATTTTAGTTTTTTCCTCTGGGTGTAGAAGCGTGATGTCACGTATCTGTTAGAGTACGCTACAAATGACACTAAACCAAGCCACGTCGGGTTCTGTAACAGCAACACACACAAATACACAGATTCCCTTTGGTTTTTTTTTTTTGTGTGTGTTTTTTTACACAAGCACATCACACGCACACGCGCACACTATACAGAGTCATCCAGGTGCATGGAAGGAAGCACAGGAAATAGTAATAAAAAAGATCAATAGAAACCTTTGGCAAATAAATGCTACATGTCCTATTCAGAATACGCAGGTACAGCTACTTTTAAAGGTATTATTGAAAGTATAGTATACCGATGCAAAAGGAGGCATTTTCCTTAAAGGGATCATGCCGTGCAAACCTGGCCGGAAGCCTGGAGCCCTGTCTGGTCCCAGATCTTCCAACGCCAGGATGCCGCTTTATAACTGATAAATGCTTTAAATACACACAGAAATCGAAACGAACACACAGGCACAAGTAAAGGCACATTTACGGCTAGAGTTTGCACACGGGGTCGTGTTTACCAAAGGCTGGGTGCCTCTGCGGCGCGAAAACAATGCGGCCCGCGGTCGCGTCCCCAAGGCACTCGTTTACAGCTGCGGATTAATTGCACAAATTCTGGATGGCTGCAGTAGGACCAAAGATTTCCAAAAGGCAGTAAACGTTTCATGGCTAAAATGTGCAAAACAAAGAGGTGAGCCCTTTATGCAGCAAAACAACGGTCTACTGGAAATAACCATCAGAACTTGTGACACACATTCGAGCTTCACACTGTGCATTCAGGTCAGGGGTCCCAGTCTCTGGTCTTGGTCAGCCACGTATCCAGCACGGTTTGGTGATTTCCGTGCTTAAACACACCTGGTGCAACTCACCTGTTCATTGCCAGGCTTAGTGAGTGTGTGTAAGGTGGGGAAATGCCGAACTGTGCTGGACATCGGCCCTCCAGGACCAGACCTTGGGACCCCTGATCTAGAGTCGACCAGGGGCGGCCAGGAATATATTGCTGATGCCAGTTAACATATACAAACCCAAAAGGTTCTGATTTAATATACAAAGAAGAGGATATTCAAAAGTTGGTTTAAAAAAAAAACACACAAACATTAGATACAAAAGACTTCATGAAAATATCCATTCTGCTTTAGCTTTGACCTGAATCACTGGAGCTCAGTTCCATCTGATTGGACTGAAAGAGTTTAATGCAACTGAAAGATGAATCCTACAAAAATACACGAACAGATGAACAAACGCACATAAAAAACTTTTGCACACATGGAGAATTGTGTAGTGTAGTGTGAGAGCCGGCTTGCGCTCAATGGTGCATATCCTCTTGGAATTATTAGATTCTGTCTGACATAATTCACGTTTTTCCTATTCTGTGGCAGATTATTGGCATTATGTTTTTAAAGTTGTGTGCAATTTTTGACTTTTAATCTAGAAAATGAAAAGTTAGTATCAGTTTTTCTATGTAACGCAAAACCTTTAAAGCTCCGTGTCTCAAAACTGCTCAGAAAGCAGAACTGTGTCATTCCAACGGGGCTATATTTTACCAAAATGTCCTATAAACAAAAAGGTTCTTAAAAACTGCTCGAGAGAAACGCGTTGAGGCAGAATCGTTCGCAGTGGTGGTGATAGGAACCAGACGTCACAGTTAGGCCTCTATTTTGACGGTTTAGCACAAAGAGTAAAGCGCGAGGTGGAACTAACAGTTATGGCCGTTTCCAAATCCATTTAGCTATTTTGATGGCAAAAAAAATGTGCAAAAAGGTTTTCATAAGTCTCTTACTTCTTCAGAGGTGCAATAAACCAATCAGAACGGTGTATTATCTCACCTTTAAAAGGCAGGGGTGGAGCTATGGTGGTTTGCTATTATAATGGTGTGTTTTTCTGGCAAACCAGGTCGGTTTTGGGCCGAGGAACCAGAACTGCTCGCGTGCAAAGTGAAAATGTGTGAGCACATCATTTACGGGAGCAGCACTGTCCCTGAATGATTTTTTTGATGTTTAATTAAGCAATAGGATTATGTGAAAGGAACCAGCTGTCCTCTATAATAAATCGTCTATAAATGAAATAAAATAAAGTAAATGGAACACTTTAGTGCAGTTTGAGCGTGTACCTGCGTCTGTAATGAGCACTGTGCAACTGCATGCGACTAAGACGCGTATTATAAATAGGATTTAATAATTCGCCACCGACTTTAGACTCTTTTTGGTCTAAAGCAATGTCCTTTTACTGCCTTAAAATAGCAACGCACTGTCAATGCCGCCCTGCCTCGCCTTGTTTAAAAAGCACCACTCCTTTGAGCAGGAAACGCATGGAAAATCATGAATAAAGGAACAGAGGAACGTGCCGGTATTAAACTAGCAAAACCATGCGTTGCCCTTTCCGCTGGTGCAAAACAGCATCTAATGTTTCTCAAAGCTCCTTCACATGAAGTTACTACATTACCTCGTTATGAAGGGGCACCACTGCCTGATGCTGGAGACAATGTTTTACAATAATTTTGGCCTAAAATGTTTTTCTTTCTCCGTGCATAGCAGAACAGTACCTGGGAACAGCTATAGTATCAATGTTGGAACTCGGAACTTGTAAAGGCTTCACCGGTGGATAGTGAATATGCTATAATTGTGTTTTAGACTTCAGTTCCCATCACCATCAGTGCATTAACAAACCACTCTGAATCTCCTATGGTTGAATTATGCAGGAAAATAAAAAAAAAATTAAATAAAAAAGTGAATTTCTCCTGTAAAACGTAGCTTTTTGTGTCTTTAGTAGTGTCATATCAAACAACACTACTCCTTCTTTGGGGGGCACCAATGTACTCCACAAAAGTCATTGCATAGATAAAAATATTGAAATATACATAAGCATATTTGATTCCTTTTTGAAACTGGCCAATAGTGCCTCTCAGCATGTGCTCCATTGTAGTGATGGACTGGAGTGTTTAATCAGTCAGGAGTAACATCTCAAACGTGTGGTGAAGTCATCATGCAAGATTAAATGGAGAAATTAGCTACTGGGCATATGTACGATTAGCAATGACGGGTGTAACCTCAACGCTCAACAGTCAACACATAAGCAATGTTTGTTGCGTGTGCTGGGCCACTGTAACAACGGTCTGAAGAACTCGCTCAGACTTTGAATGTACACGAATGTTAAACGTATATACACACGTGGCTGAAGAAAATTCTGATAACATCAGATTACTGTTACTGAGTGTTTAAAAACACAACGCACGTCTCTTTCCCTCCAAAAAAAAACGGCAGCTATGGTGACGCTGGACGTGCCAGTCTTATTGAAAGGAGTAAAAAGCAGCTTTTAGTTCACACCATACCCATCTCTGAATCACAACATGGCTGGGCAATGTGACACGTACGCTTAGACAAATGAAGTCACAGTATTGAGCATATATGGATATTGTGAGAACTTAAAGAACACTGACCAGCTGTGTCATTACAAAGACAGCACCAATCAGCCATGACATTAAAACCTAATATCGTGTAGATCCCCATGCTCGGACACACCAAGATATGGGCACCACAAGACCTCTGAATGTGTGCTGTGGTATCTGGCACCAAGACGTTAGCAGCAAGTCCTGTAGGTTGCGAGGTGGAGCCTCCATGGATCGGACTAGCACATCCCACAGATGTTTGGTTAGACTGAGATCTGGGGAATTAAGGCCAACTCAACACCTTGAACTCTTTCAGGTCCTTTCCATTGGGGCAGTGCCAGTGTGGAGCCAGATCTACCCTGGTGCTTTGTGAGAACTGGCCCGCCTTTCGGCAGGTATGAAAAGTCGCTTGTCAGTTCCTGCCAGTTTCTCTTGCCTTTCTGTTGAAGCCAACAAAACGTTGCACTCTTCCACGAACCACTGCTGGATCGACTTTTTGCCCCTGCTGCTGCTTTCGCTCATATTTTTAGCAAAACGGGGCACACATATCCTGCAGTAGCCCCGCCTATAGCCACTCACATCAGCAGATACAACTTTGGGACGAGCGGTTTTTTGGAGCCATGCCGGATTTTAAGCACTAGCGCCAGTCTTTTTTGCTGGAAATGCTTGGAACCCATTCTAAGTTTGGAACCGGGACCAGTTTGGTGGAAAAGAGGTATTTGTCACATTCCTCAAACCGTTCCTTATCAACGTCTGCAGGAAGCATGATCCAGAGACCACTGCCATTAGGAAACACTGTCACCATGAAGCGGTGAACTTGGTCGGCAGCAATGTTTAGGTACATGGTACATGTCAAAGTACCATTGCCAAACAACATCACACTGCCTCTGCCAGCTCACCTTCTTCCATAGTGCACCCTGATGATGAACATGAGCCTTCTGATTGGTGGCGCACTGCGGGTTCTGACACCTTTCTATCACAGCCAGCATGAACGTTTCCAGCAATTTGTGCCACATTAACTCTTATGTGAGATCGGACCAGACAGGCTTGCCTTCACTCATCAAAGAGCTTTTGGAAACCCATGACCCTGCTGCCCATTTACTGGTTCTCCTTCCAGGGATCACTTTTGGTAGGTACTAACTACTGCATACCAGGAACACTCCACAAGACCTGCTGTTCTGGAGATGCTCTGACCCACTTGTCTAGCCATCGCACTCTGGCCGCTCAGATCCTTATGCTTGCCTATTCTTCCTGCTTCCAACACATCAACTTCAAGAACTGACTGTTCACATGCTGCCAGCAAACCAAGATAATCAGTGCTATTCACTTCACATGCCAGTGGTTTTAATGTTGTGGCTGATTGTTGCAATTACGTCCATTTCCTTGTTTAGTGTAGTGCATGGTGTGAAACACTGAATATAAGTGAATGTACCTGGTTTATCTTTGTCATACTGCCCGCCCTTGTTTAATGTATGTGGAATATGTCACGGTCACAAGATGCAAAGGCTCATAATGGCCTAAGAGCTGGAGAAGTGCCTTTCTTTTCAACAGTGGTTGTGTCAAACTTGCAGGTTAGTCTACATCCTGTTCAAATGTCAATGCACCTTGTTATACAGCTAAGGAAAAGCAAAAACACTACTTATTACTCATTCCGTCCCGTTCTGAAAGGCACTGCAATGTGAGACGACCTTGTTTAGCACCAAAGAAAACTGTTTGGCAAAAATGACTATAGACGATGTGATTCAAGGCAGGAACAGCGAGAAGAAGCTCTCAGCTTCCAAGATCTAAACAGACCTTCACTGCCTATATGTAGGAACGTCCATCCCATGGATAGAACCTGCCTCTTTCACAAAAACTGGCCAACAGTGCCATGTAGGATGCGCTGTAGTGATGGACTGGAGTGTTTTATAAGACACTGAACTATGTGGAGTACCATCCCATGAATGACTACTCACTAGCTGGTATGGTGGACTAGAGGTGACTAGTGTCATGCATAATTAAATCTAAAAAGAATGAGCTCTGCTACTGGGTATTTCTCCATAGACCAATGTCCTATGTCTTGTTTAGAGGCAGTGGGTGTAACCAGAATTGAAAAATGTTCATCAAGAGATCGAGTAGAAATGTTCAAGACACTGGCAAACCGTATTAGTCATCCTAAAGTTTTACATTACTGAGGGAAGGCAAGTAATGGAAAGGCCATTGCTGTCTGCAGTAGACGTCGATCCCTAGGTCCTTCAGTGAAGAATACCCCCAAAAAACAATGTCAGTTTCACCAAAACCTACATGATGTTTATCGCCTCACTATCAGACCCAGGCATTCCTGATATTTTACCATGAAGGAAAGAATAAGGCATTGTGTGTTTACAACCAAGATTCCTACCTCTGAGATCATTCATGCATTGTTCATTGTTCAGCGATTGTCTGGGGGGGGGGCTTCTAACTGGCAGCCCATCTAAAGGTCAGTTACAAACCCAAATCGTCATCCACGGGGACCGACTGTAGTTGTGTTAGGATTTTCGAGTCCCCGTCCATCTCCACGTCGTCAAGATGAGACTCTCTATCCACATCGTCACTCGGAGGAGAGGTACCTAATAGCAAGGATTCACCACCTGGTAGGCTCAACAAGGCCGAGTCCTCGGGTAGATCACCTTTCCCGCGTATGTCGAACAGCGTCAGGCCGGATGAGGATGACAGGGACACTGGGCTCCAAGCAGGCTGGGGAAGATGGGAAACACTGCCCAAGCCACTGTTGATTGAACTGAAGGAAAGCATGCTCTCAGGGCTGAGGGTCTGTTGGGATGGCAGGATGCTAGCGGAGGTCGGAGTGGAGGAGTCCGGGGTGTTTGGAGAAGCTCCTGGAGTGGAGGTGGCGAGAGCTCCAGGCTCAGGACTGTAAAGTCCAGACGAGCCGATCAAGAGAGATGACTGAAGAGGACTAGAGGTCGGCACAGAGGAGGAGGAAACTGGGTGATTATGTAGCAAAGGCCCAATTGTAGGTTGCTCCAGTCCGCCGCTACTGCTGTTGCTGTGGTTTAAGCCTGAATTGTCTGGGACGGATTTGACTGGCATACTGGTGAACTGAATGCCAGCTGGGATGGTGAGGATAAGTTTGCCGTTCTGAACACTCAGGAATGGACCTCCACCGGCCAGGACAAAGTTACCTGAACACAAGAGCAGAATAATTCAGTCAAGCTGTCTCATATAGTGGAAAGAAGGAAGAAAGGAAGGAAACCTGAGTCAACTTATAGTAAACCTTGTTGAGTTAAGCTTCAGAGGACATTCAACTCTCTGGTAAATACTTATGTCTGACCTAATACTTATCAATAATATGACAATATTGACATCTTACCTGGAGAAGAAGGCGGCAGTTGAATAACCCCCGAATTAAGAAGCTGGACGCTTGGAATACCACCAGCTGAAGGTGCACTCTGGGGAGGCCCAATGGGAGTAATACGTATAGATCCCTGGGGCACGCCAACTCCTGATCCGGTGCCAGAGGTTAAAATCTGGAAAGCACCTGCAGGGGCTGGGATAGGGAGAGGGGGCGCTGCTGGAACCACCTGTGAGAAAGAGATGGCTCCTGTAGGAGTTCCAGCCATGGAGGACACAGGCATAAGTTGGGGCAAGGGGACCATTTGGGGCTGCCCTGTGTCCTTGGACTGTGAAGGCACTACTTGTGTTGGGGAGGACATGGGAATGGCTTGGGCGCCCAGTGGAGTCTGTATATGTGGGCTGGTCGTTAAACTGGACTGATCTCCCAGCTGAAGTGTCAGCCCTTGTGGAACTTGTCCATTAACCACCTGGGGGACAGACACAACAGTGTTGTCGCAAAGTGCAGTAGAGGCGTTCTGAGATTGGGCTTGAGTAAACCTAGGACCAATATGTAGGCTCTGGGTTGGAAAGTGAGGGAGGGAACCCTGGGGTACTTGAGGCGTGACAGGCGACACTGGCACCAGCTGAGGGCAAGAGGACACCTGAGTCCCTGTTGGGTTAACTAATTGGGATACTGGGATGCCCTGGATGGATGGGACCACCTGGGGCAAAGATAGCACCTGAGGGCTGGACACTGTCGAAGAAGATGCCATGTGAGAAACGGATGTAGTGGGGCTCATTTGAGAACCAGCTGTTGCGAACACCACAATGTCAGGCTGCTGGGTGGGTTGCAGTGGCACCACAGGGCTGGAAATGACCGACTGGGGAACTGCTGAAGAGAGGATGCCATTTTGGGTCAGTGCCAGTGGAGGAAGAGAAGTGGAAGTCATGACTGTGGGAGAAACGTTGGATGTGGATTTGGTGTTGGGAAGTACTGTCTGGGAGGCATCATCATTCTTTATAGTCCCATTTTCTGGAACACTGATGAAATCCAATGGAGAGACACTGCTGTCGGACGCTTTCCCTTCCTCTGTCAGTGTAACGGGGACTGTGCTGGTCAGGCTGGCTTGTGAGTTCAGGACCACTGTAGGCAGGCTGGTCTGAGTCTCCATGGCGGTAGCACAGTGTTCCTCTGAACCGCCGTCACTTCCTTTGGAAATAACTTGTGCCCCGTTGAGTAAGAGCGGCGTATTAGCTGTTACGGGACTGAGGGTGACCGTGTGGCCGTCACTCAGTGTCAGTCCATTTATAATGACTCCAGCTCCGCTCCCTGACAATAAGGGGCTTCCATTGAGCAACAGAGGGTGGGGGCTAGTCAGGAATCCCCCTGTGCTATTGAGAATGAGCTGACCTCCAGTACTACAGGGGGCACTGGAGAGGGATATGAGAGAAGCGGTTGAGCCTCCAGCCTCTTGAGCAGGTTTGTCAATACCGTCTTCCAGGTCTGCCTTACTATCCTCATCCTCTCCGCTGTGGTTTCCATCAGATTCACTAAAAGAGAGTCATAAATGTCACAAGTTTAGAGAAACACTTTGTCAGGAGGGGCGGGAAGAAATGTCATTGTGTGGCACATATGGTTGGTAACAATGTATCGATCTGTACAAGGGCATCGACCAAAATCGTGTACAACTGGACACATAAAAACCGATGTGTGTTCACTCCACAGTTAATTCTCCTTCATTTCACTGTGAGCAGTGTTCTGCACTGAGAAGCTGCTTCTGCTCATGACTCCGCTGCTGCGTTGGACCTTTCATAAAAAAACGTTCACATTATAATGTGTCTGCACGTGTGAGTTGAGGGAAATGTAGCAGATTGTGTCGAATTTGCAGAACAGAATGAACTAGGGCTGTCTCGATCCTAACTCCAGAGATCGGTATTGGGGCCAATCTCTGCATTTTTAACTGATCTGAATCGTCTCGAGGACGAACGAGTCTAAGCCCGATCCTTTTTATGTCAGCTGACGTGGCGCCGTAAACGGAAAGCGCAAGTAGTGGCAGGACGGCGTTAAAATGAATGGAATGTATGTTTCAAATTGGAAAACGAACGTAAAGCACCTGCCACAAGTAACGAACGTCTACGGCGAAAACCATGAACACGTGGAGCACAGCGAGACTCCGGTCGCTCAGGCAGGGGAAGCTTTCACAGAGGAGAAATTTCCTCGAGACAGCAACACGCTTGCAAAAACGTGTGGTAGAGCTTATGGAGCCATGATTTCCCCAACGACATGATCCTTCACACACGGCCCTGTAGCCTTACCGCACACTGGATCCACTCCACTCCTACTGCTCATCACTTTCACAGATCTCACTCAGCAGTGTGTCATAACAGGCAATTCGAGAATCGGGAAATAGCCAAAAAAATCATACTTGTCATTTTGCAGCCAATGTTCAGATTTTAGGTAAACGCGAGCGTCTGTTTTCTTAGCGGCAGCATTGCACATTGTCTTAAAAAATATATAGAAATATGGGATCGGGACTCGGTGTCGACAGATACTCAATATTACATGACTTGGATCGGGATCGGGGGTAAAAAAAATGACCAGGACATCCCTAGAAAGAACCAGCGAATCACATCGCTGCAAATTTTAAGGTATTGACAGTGTAGCGGATTATTGGCTGTTAACTGGACCGAATCGTGATGAAACTACACCCCTAGAGGGGCACATTCTCCATGTCTTGCATCTAAGGCCCTGTTAACATTTGGCATTAAAATGCGGCCCTTATCTGGTCTGTATACACATTTAAAAGTCTTTATGATCACAGTGTATTCAGATCTTGCTGTGCTGGTTCTGTGGTAGGTGAGCATGCGCTGTGATTGGGCCTTGTGTTTGTAAATGCAATGCAACCAGCTTGGCTACATTCACATGCTGTGCACCCATAGCTTTCTAAATCGTTCCTGTTTCTCTCAATAATTACTTTCAGACGTCTGACTAAGCATTCACAAGCCGTCTGTGAAGGACTGTACGCAAATCTGTGATTTTTAACCCGTTTTTTTTCCTTTCTGTGGTTCAGTATGTGGCTGTTAAACAGAATGTATATAATGTGATGTAAACTGAAAGCCCAGAACATTCGTGACGGCGAATGGAAAATGTTTCACGCTTTATAATCAAACGCAGCACAGCAGCCCACATATGGACCAGCAGCACACCAATCAGAGTTAAAAATGCAGAGATCACATTTCGTTGTGGTGCTTGAGTGTGTGAAAGTGACAAATGGTCACTTTCATTTCAGTGTTACTCTGTGCAATGCGAACGATTGATCGTTTCCTCTGTCCTGGACGTCGCTTTGGATAAAAGCGTCAGACACATGAATAAATGTAAATGTAAAAATGTAAATATAGTGGGGGTTGAGGGGTGGGGCATCAATATCTGAGTGCAAAAGCTACGTCTGAACAAGGCAAGTGTAAACATGTCCTGATTGGATGATAACGATGATCTGATCAACATGATTGGATTACAAGTAATGAGATGCTAATACCAAGTGTCAGTGGGGCCTAATAGTTGTGCATGAGGTCTGGGTGACTCTTTACTACTCTGTAGGAGACTTGAATTTCTGACTTTTAGTGGCACACAGACAAAAAACAGAAAGTCTGATTTAAAAAAAAGATCATTTGAGAAAGTAGACAATACTATGTGACGTATTTACAATTTTTGCCTAGAAATTGATGTATAACTTGTGTGAAGTGGCATAAATAAACAATGTAACCCATCACTAAACCACCCCATCCCCAAATCCAATGTAACTCCCCTAGAAACCTGTACTGTACTGTGTAAAAGTCTTGAGCCCCTGAGGAAATGATCATTAACAGCTGTGTAAGCCTGAGTCTCTACAGAAACGTCAGTATGTTCAAAACTCTGCTGCTCAGGCCCTCACCCATACAAATATACTGATTTAGTGGGCAGTGGAGACCTAGTGGTTAGGACACTGCCTTTGAGACCTGAAGGTCGCAGGTTCGAGTCCCTGGGCTCCACTGAGGTTCCCTTGAGTAAGGTACCATCCTGCTACACTGCTCCCCGGGCGCTATTGGTAGCTGCCCGCTGCTCCACGTGTGCACGTGTGTTGGGTTAAATGCACAGGTCACATTTCGTTGTGGTGCTTGAGTGTGTTCACAATGACAAAGAGTCACTTTCACTTCAAAGAAATCTGCTCACATCACCCCCAGCCTCTCAACTACGCTGGTCGCCTGTTCAGTCTCGTATTCGGTTCAAAATATTGCTTCTCACTTTTGCTCTGCGTAATCTTGCTCCTTCCTACCTTTCTCGCTCTCTCAGCTCTACCAGCAGTGATCTTCTTGCTGTTCCTCGCAAAAGACTTTCCACTGTTGGACGCAGGTCCTTCAGTGCCATAGCCCCCAAACTTTGGAATTCTCTTCCTCAGGCTCTCTGGGATTTTTCTTCCCTTTCTACCTTTAAGTCAGAACTAAAAACGTATCTTTTTGATTACTTTTCCACTTTTCAATGTCCCTAAATTAATTTTTTTGTATATGTTATCTTTGTGTGTTAAGTGACCTTGGGATTGTGAAAGGCACTACATTAATTCAAGTTATTATTATTATGATCATTATTTTTATTATTATTATCATTATTATTATTATCATTATTATTATCATTATTTGTTTTATTATTATTATCATTATTATTATTATTATTATTATTATTATTATCGTTATTATTATCATTATCATTATTATTATCATTATTGTTATTATTATTATTATTATTATTATTATTATTATTATTATTATTTGTTTTATTATTATTATCATTATTATTATTATTATTATTATTATCGTTATTATTATCATTATCATTATTATTATCATTATTGTTATTATTATTATTATTATTATTAGTGGTAGTGAGTGTTTCTGTTTTCTTTTATGTGTCAGTGTGTTGGTTTGACCATTCCCACAGTTCTCCTAGTGGAGCCCAGTGTTACTGTGGTTTCTAACAAATCGCTGCTTTGGGCTCAGTCAGTCCTTCGTTAGATGAAACCAGGTGCTGATGGAGCTTCACACACGTCCATGCAGTGACTGGAGGGATGGTGGAGAAACCTTGAGCCGAACCTGTGTCTTCTAACAGCTCACACACCATCAACTACTGTATACACACAGATCATCATTCCTTTCACTGCTTTACTGTTTGTTTACATTGACTCTAACGTTCCCTTGTGTTTTTGCTGCAAAAGGGGCTAAGACTTTTGCACAGAAAAACAAAACTTCAGGAATCTTTAAAATATTCTTTTTAAATCAAAAAAGAAACTTCAACGGCCTTTTATTTTCTCTGTCTCTCTCTCTCTCTTTGTTCAATGCAATGTCCAGAGGTTCCGCTACACTGACAACTGTGATTATGTCCAGCTGTGACTATCGGTGAAGTCTGGGCAGAACAGCCTCACTACCTCACCGCAAATCCTTCTGATAAGACCTGGGAAAGCCCAGCTGTTTACCTCCATCTGCAACTCAATACCCAAGCTTGACTTGAGATCATTTCTAGAAAGCGAAAGCATGTGGTGAGGAGCAGCACTCGCTTCATGTTTATTGTCCTACATAATTCTGCAGATTATGAATTCTTTAAGACAAAAAGGGGTGGGGGGTCTCACTAGGGTGGGGGGTCTCACTGCAGTCTTTAAAAACTGGAAAAAGTCCTGGCTATGCACTGTGGGAGTCTCCCGAAAAATGATTTTTATGCCTGGAGTCAATTTATATCCATGCAGACGGCATTTCCTTCATCAAATGAACTTTAAAACCCTGGAACCATGTACGTCCTCCCATTGCCCTTCAATAGTGCCTAATGTATTTCTCTACTTTGTCTACAGCTGTATGACGTGACTAGTGCGCAGGATTTAGTTGTTGTATTTACTTTTTTTATTGCCCCGCCCCCTCTTTGTTATCCCTTGGGGAAATTCCAGGTGCAGTAGAACCTAAAAGAGAGAAATGGCTGCTAATGGCGTGTGTGTTGAATCCAGCAGGTCTGTTCACATTTGCAGATGAAAGCAGCTGGGATCACCGCTGGTCACCAGCCGAATTCAATGAGATTTCCTACCACCTCTGAAACAAAGGCCTGAACGACAGTGTGGTTTCTACTGGAAATTCCCTTAGCATTACTGGTGCACTTCTCTGGCCACTGTAAACTAGGGCTGAACAACATCGCAATTTGGAATAGCTTTCAAATGGAAAACGATGCAATTTTGATTACATCCTGTTTAAGATGAGTTTTAATTGGGTGAGTTTGATTGTGCAGAATGGTCTGGCACATTGCACTCACTACTTTTTTTTTATTAATTTTTGGCAAAACAAAATACTTTTTGGAGAAAAAAATACTTTTAGTGAAATATTTGTACTTTTTGGTGAAAAAAAATATTTTTGTGGTAAAAAGTTACTTTTGGTGAAAAAAAGTTACTTTAAGGTTTTTTTAAGTTACTATATGTTTTAAAAAAAAGTTATTTTTAGCAAAAGAAAAAGGTGTAAAACAAAAAGATTTATGGTAAAAAAAAATCATTTTGGCAAAAAAGTTTCTTTTGGTTTAAAATATTACTACCTATTTACCTGTGTTTTGTGGTAAATAAAGAAAATAACAGCATTTATATAAAAAGTCAGATTGTTTGGCTGCTTTTTAAACAAATCACTCTTCTACATCCACCCCCCAAAAAGCCCGTTCAGCCCCAAGCTGAGTGAGCAGTAACCCGGCCTTGATGGGCGCGTTCCCGTGCGTCGCCTGATCGCAGTGCGGGAAGTCGCGGAAACCTGAGCTCGTGTGTGATTGAGCTCACATTTCACAACAAAGCAACACGCTTTCTGCTCTTTCCTGGGGTTTTCAGCGCCATCAGCACACACACACACACACACACACGGGGGAAAACAGACTTTCCACTTTTCTTTCCAACTTTCACCTCCAATCTCCGCGCTCCAGTTTCCCCGTCAGGGTGCGGGCTAACCCCCCCCCACGCGCGCAAGGAATCCCCCCAGGAGTGTGTGCTCGTGCCATAACTTCGCCACGACTCGAGCACTTTTATGTCTATCTGCTCGGGCCCAGAAGTGTCCGAAAAGGGCCGTTTTTCTTTCGTTCTCCCCTCCTTTTCTCCCCCTTACCTCTTGCAGTTGGCGCCGGACGGGGTTCGGTCCCTCTGCCGGCGGTTCTTGAACCAGTTGCTGACCTGGGTGAGGGAGAGCCCGGTGAGCTTGGCCAGGTTCCGCTTCTCGTCGGGGGTCGGGTATCTGTTGAGTCGGTAGCACTCCTTGAGGGCATTGCGCGACTTCTCCTTGAAGCAGTACACGGTCTCCTCGCCGTCCCAGATGGTCTTGGGCAGCGGGAACTTCTTGCGCAGCCGATACTTGTCCACGGCGCCGAGGCTGCGGCCGCGGCTCCTCTCCGCCTCCTTGTAGCGCGCTCGCAAGTAGAGGTCCTGCAGGAGCGCGTGGTTGCTCGGGTGAAAGTCGTGGCTGTCTAAGATGGCGTACAGCTCCTGGAACTCGTCGCGGTGGAAGGCCACCACGGCCTGGGCCTTCAGCAGGGTCTCGTTGCCACGTAGCAGGTCCGAGGAGGGCGGGATGGCGGCGAGGAAGCGCCACAGCCGCTCCACGTTGCCCGCCTGCAGCAGCGCCTCGCACACGCAGGCCAGCTGCTCGGCGGAGAAGCCCAGCACCGAGGAGTCGCGCAGGCTCTCCAGCAGACTCTCCGCGGCCGAGTCCGAGTCCGACTCCTCTTTCACCCTGCCCGCGCTCTCCGAGGCGCTCTTCTCCGCCTGCTCCGCGGACTCGGAGGACGAGGAAGCCATTTTTTACTTTAACTTTTTCTTTTTTTTTTCTTTTCCTCCCTCTCCCCTCTCCCTCTCTCGCTCCCCCTCTCGGTTCCTCCTCCCTCCTCCCCCCACCTTCGCTCTCTCCCTCTACTACTCTCCGTGTAGGAGTGTGTGTGTGTGTGTGTGTGTGTGTGTGTGTTGCTGGCTAAGGAGTCACGCCCCTTCACATTTCGTCAGGCCCCGGACACCAACACCCCCGGGGAAACTGTCTCACCGGGCCACAGGAGCTTCATTCCCAACCCGACTTTTGTGGAAGCTCCGCCGGTCGCCGTGTCCTCCAGAGCGGCCTGCTGTGAAACCCACCAGGCCTGAACGGTTCACAGTGGCGGTGAATGGAACCAGACGGCTGGAGAGTTCAGTGCCTCCCAAAGCTCCTTCACTTTGTTTTACTGTGGAGCACCCTGCCTATAGCTGTCAGAATCTCAGAGACAGGCTGTGTTTTACCTGATGTTATGACTTTATGCTTTTTTATTTTTAAACTATTTTATTATATTTAATTTTATGTTTTTGTTTTATTATTGTTTAGTGGTTTACTATGAACTTCTATATGGTGTTTTAAATTTACATTGTTTTTTACCTTTTATATATAAATGTATATATATTTTTTTATTTGCAGTATTCCCATTGCATTGGCATCATTGGTTGCACCATCTACATTACCTGTATTTACCTTCACAGCCTGAGCCTACTAATTGCTGTACAGTTATTTGTATTTGGTCTCTCTCTCTCTCTCTCTCTCTCTCTCTCTCTCTCTCTCTCTCTCTCTCTTTCTCTCTGTCTCTTTCTCTATATATATATATGTATATAGTATTTTTAGTATTAATACAGCAGTTTAATAATATAGTTAGTATAATTATATTATAATTATTGAATTATAACAATAAATTATAAAAATGTATTATTATTATTATCATCCATCCATCCACTTTCTAACCTGTTTCTTCCATTGCTGATGGTGAGGAAGCTGGACCCAATCCCAACTGACTATGGGCCTAAAGCAGGGTTCCCCGGGACAGGAGGCTCAACTCATCTCAGGACAACACAGAGACAGACACTCACACCTACAGGGAATTCAGAGAATCCAGTCAACCTACTGCAGCCTTTGGACAGTGGGAGGAACACAGAGAACCTGGAGGAAACACCTTTTTTAAAAAAAAAAAAAAGAAAACGTTTCTTAAAAGTCTTTGCACTGTTTTTAGTTGAACATAATTTGTAAATCATTACATTGCAGGTTTTATTTAATTTTTTTAATTACATTTTATGGAATTTTATTTTTATGTACATTTTACATAGCATTACACAACTTTTTCGGAAACAGTGTTTTATTACAGTAGTTTGATGATTTTGGGCCTTATGGTGGAAAGGTGGTTATAGCATACAGGGTGTTATAAAGCTAAACGCTCATTATCATCGTCGTCATCGTCATCACTGATTAACAATACTATAAACACCTACACACTCAGCACACACTCAGCAGGACGCGTGCAGGGTCCCTGGTGGTTTGAGGTAATAAATAAAATGGATATTTTTATGTTGTAGACATCACAACCCACAGTCCGTGTTCAGGCCCCCAAGCCAAAGTCAGAAAGGGATGTTTATACACCTTATCATAAACCGAGGTCATTCACTGGCCTTTTCCAGAGATAAGCAAGGGGGGGTGGGGGGGGGGTACATAGGCAGAAAGTGAACAGTTCTTGAAGCCGATGTGCTGGAGACAGAAAAAATAGTGAGTGTAATGACTAGACGTCAGAGTCAGAGCGGCAGGTCTTGTGGAGTGTTCCAGGTGTGCAGTAGTTAGTATCTACCACAAGTGATCATAAGAAGGTCAACTGGCGAATCAGCGGCAGGGTCATGGGCACCTGAGCCTCATTGATGCCTGTGAGGAGTGAAGGCTAGCCTGTCAGGTCCTATCCCAATGAGGAGGCCCTGTTGCACCAAATGTTAATATGGACTCTGGTAGAAAGGCCTCAGAACACACGGTGCACCACATTCAGTGCTGTTTGTCTGTGACCTACTCAGCAGGTGGTCATAATGTTATGGCTGGTTGGTGTATATTGTCACTTTGGGCTCATATCTAACAGCCGTTTATCAGCACTGTTCTGAGGTCAGATCTCATTAGTGCAAGTCACGTTATTCATGTATGAAGGCGTGCGTCGATCCTGGTTCTACATTTATGCTTCAGCGTTGGTACATACTGGGGCAGGGCCGCTGTTCTCTCAGGTTAGGCGAGCTTCAAACTGGCCTGCGGTGGGACCACGTTTTCAGCACATTTGCATGGAGAGAGAAAGGACGATGTTCCTTCTCAATGCCACAGTCAACATCACTGCTTTTGTGCAGCATGTCAGTGTGCAGTGAAGGTTTGGTACTAGGCAGATTACTGCAGTTTATGGGTTTTGGCATTTGGACGATCTGTTTGAATAAAAGGTTAAACAAACGAACCAAATACACAAGCAACTGTGCTGAGTTGGTTTTCCTAATAGCATGTATCTAACAATGGAGCTGAACTCTGTAAATACAGGCCATCGCTGTTTGGGCGAAACCTCACATCTCCATTTTCTCTCCATTTTTTACATTTTTTTTAGCATAATTAAAAGTCCTGGTCATGGTCCACAAGGGACGTTGTATGGCTGTGTGTTTATGGCTGAAATGATGATAAACACCTACTTGTGGCCTAGTGGTTAGGACCTTGCCTTTATGAACAGTAGGTTGCAGGTTCAATTCCTGGCCTCTGTACCACTGGGTACCCACCACACTGCTCACTGTTGATAGCTGCATGTGGTGCAGTGGTGCAGTGGTTAGTACTGTCGCCTCAGAGCAAGAAGGTCCTGGGTTTGATCTCTGGGTCGGCCACAAATGTCTTTCTGTGTAAGTTTGTGAGCTCTCCCTGTGTTCGGGTGTGTTTCCTCCGGGTGCTCCGGTTTCCTCCCACTGTCTGAAGGCTTGCGATAGGTGGATAAGATTCTCTAAATTGCCCGTGAATGTGTGTGAATGGCTGTTTGTCTATGTGTTGTCCTGTGATGGGTTGGCCTCCTGTCCTGGGTGAACCCCACCTTGGGCCTGTAGTCGGCTGGAATAGAAGTACAGCAGCTGGTTTTGAATGTACAATTAGTAAAAAAAAAAAAAATCACACGCACAAATGTTTACCCACATTTAAGAACTCTGTTTACAAAAAAAGTATTTGATGCATACAAATATCATACAGATGCAGACAGATAACATACTAATGGGAAACAAGCTTTTGCATATGGGTATGTGTGTATTTGCGTATATGTGTGTGTGTGTGTGATGCAGCTTTGCATGCTGGCCAGGCAGGGCGTGCCAAGGCTTTTAACATATGTGCACCTGGAGGCGGATGGACAGAGTGAACTGAAGCGCGGCCTGGCACCTCCATACCGTCCTCCTGAAGGAATGCAAACTCCAGTCCCATGAGGGGTGTGCAGGGGGCAGTGAGGTGCTTTGGGTGAGTGACACCCCGCCCCTCCTCCATACCCCCATCCTCCTCTTCACCTCCTTTGATCTAGTGCTTTATGCCTGTGCACACTTGCCCTTTGGACTCAAAGCAATTTTGGGAAGTTCTAATAAATCCTGTAGGTCTCTGCAGTGAAAACATGTCGTTCATCAACTCTGAAGCAATTTTTGTGCATTAAAAACAGTGAAACTCAACCAGACGGACCTTACATATCTACAGGACACTCCTGGAAAGAAAATATAGCACTAGTGCAGCAATTTTGGGACGGGCACTAATAGCAATGCAGTAACTTTAGGGGTTTGTGGTGGAAAAGTGTCAAGATATTTTTTAAATAAACTTTGCGCTTATAGAAAGGATGCATTTAACCCAGCTGTGCCTCGGACCATAACATTAAAAATAAATCACTTCCATCACTTTTTTAAGCAGTTTCATGTTGTTAGAGTTGCAAAATGCATCGTTTACTCCCCAGTCCAACGGTCATGGAACGGATATGGAAACTATGCTAAAGCACCCAACACGTTACAGCAATTCAGCTCCGCCCACTCACACTGAAGTCATATGTAGTGAAGGAAGCATAATACTGGGCCGCCCTTGTGAACTGTGGTCATTTACATACATTTATTTTAAACGCACCGGTAATAAAAAAAAACTGATTTTTCTAAGGAATAAAGCAAAATGTTCATGTAACAGTGCATGATGTTTTTGGTACCCTACTACAGGATTTGGGCCTTTTAAATGTCAGCATGAAGCCTGACAGATGAAATAGCAGTCGATGTTAGGCCAGTGCATGCTCAGGGAGGTATGCAGTTGCACAGACGCCCTTTGGAATAAACCGCATGGAATAAAACGAGGGCAATGCATCGTTTAGACCTTTATTAACTCTAATTTAATGAAATTCAAATTATATTCTTATCTTTAAGGTGCCAGATTACATTTTGCACAACGTTTTTGAATTAAAGCAGAATTTGCACTGGAATTCAAGACAGAGGTCAAATGATCACAGGCCTTTACTGAACACTCATGCAGCACCGTGTGGTTCAAAGTGGTAGTGCAGCCTTAAACAAACTTATTTAAGGATGCTTAGTTAAACACAATCTTTTATGCCTTTAAGGGTGTGTTCACACAATGCCTTAAGAAAACTCCCTAAAACTGTGTTTCGCTTCGTGTTGTTCTGACATCAAACATCACTACATAATGGGTTGATTTGAGACACGACCCTAGTGTGAAATAGTGCACAACTAGACTTTTGTGTCCATTAATCATTACAAACCACATGTATTTGGAACAAAAAAAATGTTTATGACCTTATAAAATGTTGGATTACTTATTGGTTTTACTTAAAGTAAAATGTGCTAACCCACATCTCCTGTGTATTTTATGTGGTTTATACCACATGAAAAAAAACTTCCTCTTAGATCAGCTTATATTTTTATATTTTACTTTTATCATGCACTTTTCTTATTTCCATGCTTATTTACCCTTTGAAGACTTTAATTTTAACGTCTGTCTCTTTAAAGCACATCTGTGACTTCTGTGTATGATAATTTACTATATAAATAACCTTGCCTCTTCAACTCCCGTGTCTTGATTTTTTCCCTAATCTGTATCCTATGTCCTCACTAAATATAATAGACAGAGTCGACCAGTCGATCAGTATGGCTAGTAGATCAGGCAAAGGCAAGGGCCGCAGATAGGGTGGGAGGTATTCGAACGTACCCAAACAGTGATTCATTCTAGTGCTCACTCTAGGTAGTATTCTTAATAAAGTGTACTAGGGTTTAGACACAAGTTATTTTATTGAAACACATCCGGCGCGCCCCGCCCTGTCGCCTTGTTGCGATTGGCTCAAACGGATGCGAGTGGGCGGAAAGTTCCAGAAGCGGCAGCGGAAGTTCTGTGTAAGCGTTAACTCCCCTGGTTGGTGTTAGCAAGATAGCTAGCTAGCTAGAAAAAAAGAGAAAGCGCATTATAGATCATATTTTTCCAAACACTCCAAAAGTTTGCGTTATTGTTGGGATTGAACGGCGGCGAAATCCAAAATACACACACGGCGGACGTGTTAGGTGAGCCTTAATATGTTAAAATGCTCTCGATGCTAGTCAGCTAGCAGGCAGGTTCTGTTTTTGGTAAATTGGTGTAACAGGAACGATTGCCGGCGCGGTGAACCTGCTTGCATCATTTTTACGAGTAATTTTATGCTACAAAATCGCTAATTTACAGAGTTCTCTGCCTAGAAAGGTTTAACTTCACTCGAGTTTTAGTTTTATGAATGAAGCGACCCATCAGTACTGACTTACAGGCGTGAGAACTCTCTGAATGAACACTGGGACCAAACCCCATGATCCATAAGCAGCTTTCGCCGACAGGACTTTAGCTAAAGCCAGAATAATGAAGTCATTTCATAAAAACAGTGAATTATTTGGAAATTTAAGCCATTAGATCTTTTAAAGTAACAACAGAAGTGGCTGAAGTTGAAATAACATGCTAGTACCTGTGAGCATGATGTTATTTCCTTTATGAACGAAGACTTGACTTGATTTAATGATTTGCCTTAGTTTGCTTACATTTTTCTAGCCCTTTCTCCTTTCCCTCTCTTCTTTAACAGGGTTCTAGGTTTTCACCTTCAGATCAAAGCCAGCCCTATTGATTTGAGTTTAGGTTGGCAGCTTGGAAAATGGACGAGAGTGTGACCGTGATCAGTAACCCGGCGGTGTCTGTGCGCTTGACCAGCACCCTCAGCTCCTTTGAGGCGAATCGGAGATTCAACAGAGGGATCACAATCGCAGAGTTCAAGGTGCGTCAGTATTTCTGTATCATCTAGGTTCTCAACAGGAGGTCCCCTTGCAGACTACAGTTTGTATACTCAAAAAAGTATATTAAACATTTATTTTTTTAATTTTTTTTATAAAACTTTAATTATCCTATGGTTGTGTGTTGACAGTGCTTTAAATCTTACACAGTCGACTACGGCTCAAATTTACCATCTTTAATTACTTGTGCTCCATGGAATCGGGTCTCCAGAACGAAAAGAGATCACTTTTTTTATACACGAGAGCAGATACAAACAGGGACAAAACAGTGTGTAGCATCAAGAAAACCAAGCCAAAATTTGTATCTGCTGTCTGATCATGATCTCGCTCCATACCATGCTACTTCTATGTGTTCCAAGGGTCAGTCCAGGAGTTGCGAAACATATGCTGATTTAAAGCTGGGAGGCCTTTAATCTCTGGTGACTATTTTGCCCTCATGTGTTGTTCTGGTTTGTGTTTCCTTCAGAGCAAGCTGGAGCTTGTAATAGGCTGCCCTGCTGCTTCCATGGACCTTCAGTTATTCAGCACATCGGATAAGTTCTTACAGAATCTTGATGATAATGAAGCTCTGTTGGGTTCCTACCCTGTAGATGATGACTGCAGAATACACGTGAGTAGTAGATGGTTCTAAGAGAAGACCATGGCTTTAGAGGCCATGGGTCAAACTAATCAGAGTAAATAAAATCTTTTATCTTCTGCCAGTGATTACAGGACAGATAATGGGTACCTGATGTTAGCTTATGAGAGAGTCTGGCTACTAGATATTGGCTTTTAGATAAGGTGATAAAGGAATTATTTGCATGTGCCAATACTAAACTCGTGTTGTAAATGCAGGCAATCGACCGCAGCGGTACTTTAACTGGAGCGTTTAGTGATCTGTCCAAGGTGGAGAAATATGAGATCTCTGAAGATGCATATGAGAAGAGAGCGGGTAAGTGTTTATTTTTCCCACTGTGTGTAAGGAGCTAGCAACTGAAAAAAGAGATGGGACCTCAGAAGCACGGTCCTGTTGATCCTCGTTTTTATGAAGTTTTGCTAAATGGAAAAGTATCCATTAAACAATATTTTGATAGCAAGGAGCGCATTACATATAGGAATCTTTTGCAGCCATCTTTGGGGCTCTGACTTCCTTTACAATTTCCACTAAGATGAAGGCAAGAGGATTTTGCACCATCTTGGATGTGTGTACCAAATTTCAAGTCTAATAAATAAATGTCAAAAAGTAATATGTTGACACGTTGCTGTATCAGTATATCGTGCTGATACAATCATCAATAATTGTTGTTTTTCATTTTGACACGGGTGAACCCACTCAGAAAACCAAAAGCCATCCCTTCACTCCACACACATGGCCATTCCACCTTAGATAGTGCAGCAGTTATGTTCTGGCACCTGAAGTCGTCTTCTTAATCACACCCCATTAGTGCATCAGCAGAGATGTACATTTTCGTGATGTCATCATTTTGATACTGGTGGACTCACTCGAGGAATAGAAAGGTTTAGTTTCATTGTCGTTTTGAAACCAGTTCCGAGCTTCCAGGAGCTGGACTGATCTGACTTTTCCTGTATGGATGGTGGGGTATTACATACTGTTCTGTTTTTGTGCGTAAACATTCGTACATTAACCTTGAACATGAAACATTAAACATGAAGCATGCCTCATTAAAGTGGTAACCTATTGATGCTGACTTTTCTTAGACTCTGTGCGAAACTTCAAAAAGAACATGAAGATCGGACGCTTCAATGAGGAGAACATGGCCAAGCATGAGGAGACCCTTGTACAGAAAGAGGAAGAAGAGAAAACTGCATTAGCAGCCATCACCGTTGGAAAGCGCTGTCAGGTTCAGGTCGCTGGGCAGCCCACTAAGATTGGTACAGTTATGTTTGTGGGTGAGTCCTGTCTGAAGTTTTCCTGATCATTCTTCACACTAGTCCTGAGAAAGAGTGATTTTTGTGGCAAAAGGCCCTTTTTAGATAAACTAGTCCGAATTGTTTATTGTGGCAGTGATGGGAACCAGATGCCCAAGCTTTGTTTTTTTTTTTTTTGGCATCAAATATTTTAAAAACATTGCAATACACAAACTGCGATTTTAACCAAGCTCCCCGGGTGCTGTCTACGTCAGCTGCCCACTGCTACTACTGGAATGGGTTAAATGCAGAGGTCACATTTTATTTTGGTGAACACAGCACAGTACAGCACAACTGTGGTGTGTTCACAATGACCGATAATCACTCACTAGTTGCTGTTTTCATGTTCGTGTGCGAGTGACGCATCCAGATGTTGCAGTTTCTAGGTTCTTCTATTTGTTACCTTAGAACAAATGGACTGGACGGACCAGTATACCGCTCACTTCTATCCCAGGCTTTACAATATTAAAAGCTAAGTAAACTTTGCCCACTGTTTTCCATGTGTCCTAAGGGCTAGTCTGATCATTTTTGTCCTGTTTGGATCATTCAGCATTGTAATTGGGAGAGATGAATAATAATGAAATGTCCTCTACATTTAACCAATCAATGACCCCATTGTACATAACCCAGGCGCAGGAGCAGTGGACTGCACATTTATTGTGCCTGAGAGAGAAGCTTAGGAGTTCGGTGCCTTGCCCAAGGGCACTTCAGCCATTGATGTGGGAGGGGGAAAGTGCTGTTTACTCACTCACCCGTACCCACATTTCCTCATTGAGCCGGCGACCCTCCAGTCACAAGCCCTATTAGGCCATGGCTGCCCTCCATGGCGGCCTCCTTTATGACCAAACTTTTAAACTTTAGACCATTTTTATTATTTTAAATTGTAAATAAATCAGATTGTCCAGCTGCCTCCTGTTACTCTAGGCCTACAGAGAAAGGCTGCCAAAAATCTGAGCCTGTGTTAAGATATGAATAATTGTAATATTTGACTGCTGATGTAAAGTGACTATTTGTCATTGTGAACACACTCAAGCACCACAACGAAATGTGACCTCTGCATTTAACCCATCACATGTGCACACGTGGAGCAGCGCGCAGCTACCAATAGTGCCTGGGGAGCAGAGTAGTGGGACGGTACCTTACTCAAGGGGACCTCAGTAGTGCCCGGGCCGGGACTCGAACCTGTGACCTTCAGGTCTCAAAGGCAGCGTCCTAACCACTAGTCCTCCCCTGCCCCACTAAATATGTTCACTGTTAGATTTATTAGGTGTACATTTCATTACACGCTGTACTTGTATAACTGTGTATGTGACAAATAAACATCTTGTTCAAGGGTACCTCAGTAGTGCCCTGGCTGGGACTCGAACCTGCAACCTTCTGGTTCTTCCTAACCACTAGGCCACCACTGCCCACTCAAGCCTTGTCAAAATGTCTTTAAAGCATTTGGAATGTAATTGGCGTCTGCATGTCAAGATTCAGCCTAGCAAGTAGTAGTCATAAAATATTTTTGCATGCGTTAAGCGTACTACCCAGTAGGTAGTTTAAAACTTCTGAATCTTTTACACAGTGTCGTAGAGCATGTATTCTCTTGTCTTCAGGTACAACAGATTTTAAACCAGGCTATTGGGTGGGTGTGAAGTATGATGAACCACTTGGGAAAAACGATGGCAGGTGAGTAACTCTCTCACACTGTCTTTACACTTCAGTCATTTTTTTCAGCATACAGGAAAGTATCATGTGGAGTGATGTAACGTCTGTATAAATCTATTATTTGTGTCCCACACTACTGATTTTTAGTTTTAGCACTACTGATAAAAAACATGTCATTTGCTGTGAGCTTCAGATTGTTTTGAAGAGACAGTCCACAAAACATGCAAAGCCCATTTTCCAGAAAAGTCCTTTATGGATATTTTTTAAAATACAATAAAAACAAAAATCTGTTATTGTTAAATCACTTGAACCTTTATTTAACTGACAAAAGCAGAAAGAAAAGGTTTTCAGTGGTTTTACTGACCAACTTAATTGTGTTTTGTAATTTTACACAAATTGAGAATTTGATTATTATTACTCAAATTGTGTCTCACACACTGTAAACAGTGAATGTGTCCTCTGCATTTAACCCATCCATGACACCAGTGTACATATACCAGACCCAGGAGCAGTGGGCTGCACACCTACTGTGCCTATGGGGGCAGCTAAGAGGATGTGGAGGGAGGAGGGCCCTGTTTACTAACTCACCCCTTTCTGCATTTTCCCTGCCACTCCCAGGAATTAAACCGGCGACCCTCAAGCAAGGTCACAAGCCTTCTCCTCTAAACGTTAGGCCATAGCTGTCCCATGGCTGAAACACACTGAACAAAAGTTGGGTTAAAATCAGAATCAAAAGTGCAGAGAATATTTAATTACCATTGATCTGGAAAAGTCCACACGAGCAGGCCAATTGGTAGCAGGTGAGGAATCGTGATTGCTTGTGAAACTAGTGTTGATTAAAGGCTCTGTCTTTGCAAGCAAGGATGGGTCGTGGTGCACTTTTGTGTCCAAGTATGTGAGAGAATTTTTGCTGAGGGTTCAAAGGAAACATTTCTCAGTGCAAGATTGCAGAATTTAGCTCTTTCAACATCTACAGTTCATAATATTGTGAAAAGATTTTGAGAATTCAAAGACCTTTCAGTCCATAAAGGGCAAGGTCAGAAACCACTGTTTTGTGTGTGTGTGTGTGTGTGTGTGTGTGTGTGTGTGTGTGTGTGTGTGTGTGTGTGTGTGTGTGTGTGTGTGTATCTTTATCTTTAAGCCCTCAGTAGGTACAGTCATGCTACTGTGACAAATATAGTCACCTGGGCTTGGGAGGACTTTCGGAAATCTATTTTTCCTTAACACAGACCGTCGCTGCATAAGCAAACGCAACTTGAAGCTGTTTTACTCTTTAAGGGTTAATTAATGAAGGAGCCACTGGCTTAGTTTTACAAATAAATTGGTCAGTAAAACGATTGAAAATCTTTTCTTTGCACTTTTGTCAGTTAAATACAGGTTCACGTAAATTAACAGATCACTGATATGTAAAATATCCCAACTTCTGGAAATGGGGGTTTGTAAAAACTAAGAGAAACAATTTCCTGCATGTAAACCTGTACTGTGTCTTATAAACCTTTATGAGCTGTGCAAAGTTTCCTTTCTTATGTCAGGAGAAGCAAAACAGAACCAAAAAACATCAAATTACAAGCTTTGTCTGGTTTGTAAGATTATTTCAGGATAGAGCAGCAGTTCTCAGGAGCATGGGCTCGTTAACTTTATTTACAGCAGTGGTTTTACATCGTGTGAGCATTTTATGATAATTTGATCAATAGAAAACATCCAAACTTACTTGTAATATGATCTTCTGTCATGAGATGGTTTAAGTTTAAGATTTTTCTTCCTGTTCCTATAAACCTCTTGTGGAGATCTGTTCTGTTACAGCTTTATTGATGCACAACTCATTAAGCATGCGTCTTTATTTCAGCGTGAGTGGAAAACGGTACTTTGACTGCGAGCCGAAGTACGGTGCGTTCGTAAAGCCCCTGACCGTAACTGTGGGAGACTTTCCGGAGGAGGACTATGGCCTGGACGAGATGTAGACCCAGGCGGGGGGGGGAAAACAGCTGTCTGGAAGGACTACGAGAATCCGCCTGTGACTAAAAGGGTTTTTTCCTCCGCTGCAATCGCAACTAATCATTGTTTACTTTTTGGCTGGAACACTATAAGTAATGTGTGTTAACTCCCTAAGGTCAAACTCAAACTGTAATGACATGTCTATTGTGGCCATTGACCATATTCAGTTTATAACGTGGGGACAGGGCCAGAGTGGCCACCAGCCAAATCCGCTGATTCTGAATGAGCAGGTTTGCAAGCTGGTTTGGAGATGTTGGTTGTGCGTTTTGATTTCACATAACATGGGTGTTTTACTGGCTCGTCAAGTTCACAGCTCCTTTCAGTTCGATTTCCAGAGATGTTTCATATTTTCTGGTTGAAATGTTGACCGATTGAGGTAGAGCGCTAAAAAAAACTAAATTGTGCAAAAATTCACTGGTTATTTAAAAAATCTGGTAATGATGGGAACCAGGGGTCTTGATGTCCACAACAGTTCTATTTATAATCTGAACCCCGTCAGTGAACATACATGAGTCTCATGTGGGGGACATGCATCACCCTGCATGCAAGTCTCCACTATGAAAGAATTCGAAAACATGTTTTAGGCTAAAAAAAAAAAAAAAGCCTCAAAAATGTTGTCGCAAAAATCAAACCGCACATTCATAACCATTTTATGAAATATCTTTCTGATGTCTGGTTCCATTCACCACCACTACGAATATTTCTGACTCTGTAGAATGGAGCATTTCACTTAAAACCACTACGAATGACTAGCAGTTTTATTAGAGAGGAATCCAGAATCACTGCAGCCCTTTCCTGACGATCTCTCCGAAAAGTTTGTTAATCACATACATCATCGCTTGCATTTCAGTTTCATTTCAGTTTTTATATGTATATATGTATACTGTGTAAATGTTTTTTGGACATTCTAACAGACTGTTCAGAAAAAGCCGTTTTCATGCTTCTCTTAACTGATTTTTTATTTTATTTTTTTTGCCCACCCAGATGTTAGTGATGGAACCTGTCGGTGATGTTTCACAGTTTAATTGTCTGTATTTTTACAGCAAATGTTGTATTCGGCTCTTCTTCGAAACGATGTAATTCTCTGCCTTACAGCCAGTACAGACACAGGACCTTGATTTCTATCCCTTCGGCATACAGGGGTTTTGATGCACAGCAGATTCTCCGCGGAGACGTTGGGAGGTTTAATGAATCTGTGCTGCTCTCTCAGTTTACCAACTGCACTTACGCATGAACCTGCCTTAATTTCAGCATGGAATAGAGAGGTAACACGTTTTCAGTAGGTCAGCAGCCTGTACAGCACACTGTTCCACACCACTTAGCACAGCTTTACTAGCACCAGAAGAAAAACCGCTTTCTCGTCCACGTTCAGCCAATTAGTTCTCATTCAGCAGTTAGGGTGCGTTAAAATAATGATGGAATACGTTGTTTTGGAAACCTTAGTGCTTTGATTCTCCTGTTTTGTGGACATGTAGACAGTGAGTTCGTCACAATGTAAAGACACGCCTGCCACATATTGACAGCGCTGTAATAAAACTCAATGTTTTGTACATGTTGGATCTTGAATGTGTGTTCACACTTCAGCGTTATGAAATAAGGCTTTAATGTACTTCTATAGGTCATGCAGATCTTTACATGTGGAATTTTCATTTCTGTTCATCACTCTGTACTAAATCACTTCACGTGTAAACGAACCTCATGAAACTGATTTGACTGAACATGAATATCTTTGACTGCTGATCTCGATTTACATGCGTGTTCACTGTTTGAATGTGGTGGATGCACTGACAGTGGTTCCGGTAGACTACACCATGATAAACCCGCTGTATGAGCCAAACTGTGAACATGGCTTCTGTAGACCACTGGTATGAAAGGCTTGTAGCTTGATTAGTAAGCAGTAGCTGGAATAAAACCATGAAAAGTGCAGATACCAGTTTAAGTGTCCACTTGGGACTTGGCTTCACTCTGCACAATTATGTAATAATAATAATAATAATACATTTAATTTGTAATGCACTTTACATTGCATTACAGTGCAGTTACAGGTGGGCAGTGGTGGCCTAGTGGTTAGGACACTGCCTTTGAGACCTGAAGGTCTCAGGTTCGAGTCCCGGCCCGG
>JBBPDA010000021.1:20041786-20053571 GCA_037974385.1 Arnoldichthys spilopterus | reverse complement strand
GGTTAAATGCAGAGGTTGCATTTCGTTGTGGTGCTTGAGTGTGTTCACAATGACAAATAGTCACCTTCACTTCACTTGGAACAAATCTCAAAGTGCTACAAGGTAAAAGCCCCATTAAAACGACAGGCTGACTAATAAAAACATCATCAAGCCCAGATAGTTAAGAGCTATAAGCTCGACTAAAAAAATATTTTTAGTCCTTTTTTAAAAGTCTCAGTAGAGTGTGGTGCCCTCAGATGATCAGGGAGGGCATTCCAAAGGCGTGGGGCAACAGAGCAAAAAGCCCGATCACCCATAATACTCAGCCTAGTTCTGGGGGGCAAGAGACAATTTGAGTTCATAGAGCGGTGGGATCGTGTTGAGGTTGGAGGGGTAAGAAGTTCTTTTAGGTAAAGAGGAGCGTTTCCGTAGATGCACTGGTGAGTAAGCGGGGAAATCTTATATTCAGTCCTGGCTGAGATCGGAAGCCAGTGAAGTGAATGCAGAACAGGTGTAATGTGTTCATATTTCCGCACTCTCATCAGGATCCGTGCAGCACTGTTCTGGATGTACTGTAACTTCTGAAGATTCTTGCTTAAGATTCCAATAAGAAGTGCGTTACAGTGATCCAGTCTGGAGGAAACAAAAGCGTGTACCATCTTCTCAGCATCTGATATGATGAGGGTTGGACGGAGTTCGGCAATATTTCTTGAGACCTTGCAGAGGTGATTAAAATGGGCTTTGTAGGTTGATTGAGGGTCCAGTCTTATACCAAGGTTGATGACCAATGAGGAGAGTGAGATGTGACCAGATTATGTAATGCTGGTTATGGAAGAAGACTGGATCTGGTGTGGGATGCCAATCAAGATTGTTTTGAGCTGTTCAACTGGAGTAAGTTTTGCTTCATCCATACTTTCTCCTCCAGACAGGCCGTGAGTATTGATGAGCAGTATGATCTTGATGAATTATGTGAGGTCATAAAGCACTGAGACGCTCTTTTCCTGCTGAAACCCACTAGAACATATGTCCTTTGTACTGATGACCGCGTTCACACAAATGAAACATGTTCTCTGAGATCTCACTGGGTGCTGCAGCTCTGAGGCCTGTTGAGGCCTTCTGCTTCAAGAACAACTCCATTAAGTGCATTTACCGGAACATTCATTCCTCTGTTCCTCACAGCTGGGTTTATACTAAAAATGCCCTGAAAATAAATGTTTTGTTCTTTAACCTGCAAAACCAGGCAATTTCATTGATCTGCTTGGTCCATCCTCTCTCCTGAGTGTCTTCACAATGAAATAAACATTTTCAGCAGAACGAAGAACATTGTCTGCGCTCACAGCTCGGTAAAGAAGCCAGGCTTCCCAGTGTGCACTCATCAGCCATAACATTAACACCACTCACAGGCAATCATTGACTCTAGTTATTTCATTATGCTATCACTTGTCAGGGGGTAGGATATATTAAGCAGCAAGTGAAAAGTCAGTTCTTGAAGCTGATGTGCTGGAAGCAGGAAAAATGGGCGAGCGTAAAGATCTGACCCACTTTTGACTCTAGACGACTGAGTCGGAGCGTCTACAAAACGGCATGTCTAAAAGTGATCCAAGGAAAGACAACTGATGAATCAGTGACAGGGTCATGGGGACCCAAGGCTCAGTGATGCATGTTGGGAGTGAGCGCTAACCTGGTCTGGTTTAAAAAGTGATGCTGATAGAAAGGGGTCTGAACACACAGTGCAACACAGTCAGAGCTGTTTCAGCAGCAGGAGGGGAACTACTCAGTATTAGGCAGGTGGTATTAACGTTATGGCTGATCTGTGTTTGTTGCCAGTTTAAAGTTTCTCGAGCATACACACACACACACACACACACACACCCCACCCCTTCTCTCCAAGTCTCCTCCCATTCCTGCATTCGTCATCAGGCCGTGCTGAGAATGGAAGCCAACGCACATCTGTTCCTGTGCTGCTGCCTTGTGTTCTGCCAGATGTTGGGTAGGACAAGCTCATTGTTACTTTCTGTGCCACTTTTAAGAAATGTTTGCTGCCTTTCTGTAGGAACTATGTGGAGTCTGTGGGAGGGATGATTCGCCGTGTGTTAGGAGCAGAGGTCCAGTACACTAGTCAAAGGGGGGAAAAGCATAAGGCCCATTACCTCTCCTGCAGTACAAAAGACCCAGCAGAGCTGCAGAGGAACCTCTGATCTTTTGGTTTGTGGTTAATTTTGTCTAAAGAAAAGTGAGCCAAAGAAAAACAAAGCTGAACCCCTACACAGCAGAATGAAACTGATGAAAAAAGCATTAAAACACAAGAACCAGACCTCTGTAGCTCATGTAATCGTTTGAAAATCCTCAACGCAAACAGATAAAAGGCCTAATAACGGCGTGTTTACTGCCCACATCTGGTGAGTCTGGTGCTGCAGTTTGCTTGGGAAGTTCTTCTGAACGGACTGTCTATCAGGGAGGGGGGGTTGATACTAAGAATCAATTCTCACACGAAAATATCTATATTAAATGTTTTTAATTGGGTTTTTACTGCACGACACCACGACATACAGCCATATTTAACCTGATGTGCTTTTTGAGGAGGAATTGTAAAGGACAGGAACTACTTTTTCTTCCGCCCTCTGTCTCTGCTTCTCTTACACACGTGATGGAGTAAATGCTCTCTACTAGCAGGCAGGACCTTAGTGAAGTACAATGACTTGAGTACTGTAATTAAGTACATTTCTTGAGTATTTGTGCTTTACTTGAGTATCAGCGTTTTTGGGAGCTTGTGATTTTTACTTCACTGCATTTGAAATCGATATTTGTACTTTTGACTCCACCACATTTCTAGGTAGGTTCTCATTACTTGTTCCTTTGAAAGTGGGTGAGTCATTTGTCATTGTGAACATACCACAGCACAGACCTCGCCATTTAACCCATCCATGTAGTAGCGGGGGGCAGGCCTCTGGGACGGTGCCTTGGTGGTACTGGTACCAGTCTGGCCTTCAGGTCACAGGGGCAACTCCCTAACCATTACACCACCACTGTCCCTGGCATCGGGGCACGAACCCTCAACCCAGAAATTAAGAGTCTCACTGAATTAGTCAGATATAGCTTTGAAGCACTGCAGACAAATTTGCTTTGCTAAAATGTGATTGGCTGTATTGTGTTGTCGCATGAGAAAAACCAATTAGAGTAAACTACAGGCTGTTAACTCCGTCTGTCAGACCAGGGTTTGAGTCCCAGATGGGAAGAAACGTTATCTTTGGCAGGCAGTGGTCAGGACCTTGCTCTTGTTAACAGAAGGTTGCAGGTTCAATTAACAGATCACATCATTGTCCGACCTTCCAGATTCATCAGTGTCTCAGCAGTCAAACAGCAGGACAGATCCCGAGATCCTGAGTGCAGCAGCAGCAGCTCCTGTTACTGCGGAGGAAAAGCCAGTGACTGTCATAGCTGTGGTCAGTCATTCACGTTCATCAGAGTATGAATCCATAACAAACAGGGGAAACCTGCTGATGGCTGGACAAACACAGATACATACTCATCCTCCAGCCCATACACCAGGTATGACTGAACTGCTGTTTGTCTTTTCATGCACATTGAGGACACAATGGGACAGTAAACGCCCTCATAACAATCTGATCACAGCTTTCAAACATTACCAGTACAAATATTTTACAGGGAAACTAATGTCACATGAATTTGTTTCACCACATGTGTTGCATCAGTGTCATTTATGGAATTTATTTTATATAAACCAATCAGCCATAACATTAACACCACCTGCTGCTGGAGCAGCTCTGACTGTGGTGCACTGTGTGTTCCGACCCCTTTCTTTTAGTCAACATCACTTTCTACACCACAGTCGCTCTTCTGTGGGATCAGAACAGACAGGTTAGCCTTCACTCCCCACATGCCTCATTGAGCCTTGGGTGCCCATGAGCCTGTTGCTGATTCACCTGTTGTCCTCCTTAATACCTGCCATTACAATAAGGCCCTGGTCTGGAGTGGCTCAGGTACTTACAGTCACCTATTTTTCCCGCTTCCAGCACATCGACTTCAAGAACTGATTGTTCACTTGCTGCCTACTATACCCCACCCCCTGATAGCTAAATAGTCAATGTTATTCATTTTACCTGCCAGTGGTGTTAATATTATGGCTGATTGGTGTATCAGTATGTTTTTCTCTCTCTTTTTTTGTGTGTGTACATAAGGCACTTGGATCTTTTATATAAATGTATGAAAGCTGCTATGCAAATAAAGTTTATTATTATTATTATTATTATTATTATTATTATTATCTTTGATCCTCTCTTGCAGTGCTTGACCAAAGATATCACCACCTTTCTTTCACATTGCGTATACCCACCATTAGATCTGTACACACAGATGGTAGAGGCTTCCAGTGACTTCTGTCATTTGATAAAATGTGATGTTACCGAAAGGCTGACTTTGAGCACATAGATCACAAGACAATGTGGTAAATTTATCAAGCATATTGAGACATGCCCCACCACCCACTTTAGCTTGGGGAGTTATAGGCGTCTTGTGTTTTGTTTCTACTGCTCATTCTTGTCACACATGACTAACAGTGCTATATGATCACTTTCAAACCCTTTACTCTTTTTTTGCAGGTGTTTCCCCCATCAGCCCGGCCCATAACCCCACTGGCCCCCAGTTTCATGCAGGCAGTTTTCTGGGTGGAATGATGTTGGCCTTTGTTTTGACACTAGCTGCCTCTCTGGGCTATAGACTGACCCGTTCCCGCCAGATGGTGCGCTACCGAGCAATGTAAGCACCTGTAGGGGGGCAGGCGTTCTCTAATAGGACACTGGGGTAAACTCCCACTGCTCACTAGTTTGGGAACAACTTTTCTAAATGTTTATTTCGTTTTCTCTTTCAGTGAAGAACATGATGCTGTGATATAGCAGTGGAGCTGCTGAACGATGAACTGGTTCACAGTTGTGAAGGACACTGAGGCTGTGTTTCTACAGGTTGAGGCATCTCTTCTGAGTTAGTGGAATGTAATGACTGTGTATTTTGGCCATTATTCTGAACTAGGCCTCGCTGACCTTTCTGATTTCATGGGTTTTGGTGCAGTAGGGGAGGGAATAACAGGTCACATGGTTACTGAAAGAGTTCTGTTGGACGTCCAGCCATCAGGCCCCATGAACAATAAATGTTGGTCCTTTTATATGTCAACATTTTACTTGGTGCTGGTCACATGGGCTTGACATCACAACACATGCAACGCATGCTGACAAAAAAATGAAGGCCATAAATTAAACCAGTCGACACTTCCACATGTTTGGGGGACCTAAAGTGCTCAAGCACCTGTACGCAAAATTGTTTGCAAGATTCCTCGTCCAACCCACCTCCGGCCCTCCGAAGACCTCCATGTGGCGCAGCTCTGCATTCTTGATAAATGTTGCTGGTCCGAACCGGTTTGGTTTCTTTGATTAGTTTCTGTAGTTTTGTACTGGAGCTGAGGCTGATGTAGCGAATCGCTTATACCCTCCCACTCAACACTGTGCTAACTGCCAGCCTGAATCACCACTGCTCCCAAACGGTGTTGTTTAATAGACTTGGCTCATGCTGTAGTTATTGCTGCGTATGTTCCATGTAAATGCCCCTTGTTTCATCTCAATGGTCTGATGCCCCCCCACAGGCCACTTGGTGTTGAGGTGTAGAATACAGTGTAGTTTAAATCCCAGACTGGTACAACCGCTGTACCTGTGAGCAAGGTATCGTCCCCAAGTGCTGCCCACTGCCCCTACACAGATGGGATAAATGCAGAGGCACTGCACTGAGACACATACTCCTCATTGGTGGAAACCGGGGGTTAGTCCTGCAGAACACGATAAAACACCACCAGGCCAAATGAGCGAGTGACAAGGACCAGTACAACAAAGTATATACTTTATTACAGGCCCATTTGTTTAAAGTATTATGCAACAAGATAGAATGTAACAGAACTTAAGGTTCTAAGATACATGCACATACATAAAAAAAAAAACAAAATCATAATAAATGGGTATAAATTCATTCTGTGTGCATTTAGAGAGAGATCTAAATACCAATCCTTTAACTCGTGTGATTAGTACTACCACTACAAAACAGTAAAGTTAATATATATTTGCAGAGTTGCACACTAACTACTCATAAAATCATGTTTTAAGTGACTTACACAATTTACGCAATGTTCGCTTAAACGTGCAATACCAGCACTGTACCAACAATTTATAAAAATTACTTTTTCGCTGCACTGCTTTCTCCAACACTGTTTCAGCGCCGCCCGCTAGCGTCCGCCAGCAATACTAAACGTCTGTAAAAATAGATGCTACTCTAAAAGATACTACACTCTGGTGCCTTCTTTCGCGAGCCCTTAGCGGCACAGTTTGATCGCGAAACTTCGCTCATTGTTCACGTGGACTGGGGAAAGGGGAATGCAGCTCAGTTCCATAAACCACAGCACATCATCTAAACCTTACTGATACAGAACACACTCCTAGTGTTGGGTCATCACAGATAACGTGGCGTAGTGTAAAGGGGTTAGAACGTTGTAAACATCTGAGGATACACATACTGTGCTACCGTATAAAGCGTCTGCAACAACTTTGTCACTGAAAAGTCCCTGTAGTGTTCTCTCGCTCTGCAATGTAAACGACTGACCAAGAAAATAATAAAAATAAGTCTGTTCTAGGTAACGTGCTGGACAGACGAACTAGCACAGGACGACTCGATATAGTCCTCCATCAAACGTCCGACGAATCTTCAGAGGGACCCTCTCTTGTTAGCTTATGCTGCATGTGAACACTAAGAAGATATGACGAATTTGCCTTTTTTTGTTGTTGTTGCACGAAAACTACAAAATACTCTTTGGAAGCCTCAAAAAGAAAGGAAAAGGAAATCAATAACTGATTGTTTCTCGATAAAGTCTACAGCGTCTGTCGTTCACAACCATATCGACCAAATCTGGGAACCAGCTAACTGCTACTCTACACCACTAACCCTTGTGACCTGCTTATTCATCCAGCTAAAACATGGCAGAACCATCGCCTCAGGCCAGGTACGTCAGCCTGACCGGCCCCCCTTTCAGAGCCCTCCGTCCCTTCGCTTTGCGCTTCCGTCAGACAGCGGTCGATCAAAAGTTCCTTTGTCGTCTTTTGTTCCGTGCTTTTGGCTGAGAATTAGGAGGATACGGTCACTACATGTGCGACAAAATAAAATAAAAAAAAGAGAATAATAACGACTAGATATCGGTATACAAAAACATTTCAATCTAGGGAGATCACCTCTGCTGATTACTGCGTCATATAGCAACGATCGGTTCCGTCTAATCAATGATGCCTGCCGTTATATATGAGAAAAGACACTACAAACGTGCTGGAAAGCAGCCGCGTTAGAGCCATCAGCAATCAGTTATAGTGAATCAGGTTGATCGATCAGACATGAATGCCATAACCAAGCCAAGAAAAAAAAGAAAAGGAGTTGTTGGGGGGGGGGGTGAAATTCAGGCTTAAATAAGACCGTCATAAAAAGAGGCTAGGGTTAAAAAAAAAAAAATAGGAAGAGAGAAAAATCCTAATTCCCGACGTTACACGTTTTTATAGAACCCTTACAAGATTTTTTTGATTACTAAACATTGTAAATAGAAAAGAGTGCGCTTGATTTTTGTTCTAACATATATAGTGTACTGCCTTACGAAAAACAGGAAGCATAGTGTTTTATGAGATAAAACTGAAGGCACTTGATTAGACAAGGTTTTTGTAGTTAGACACGCTGGCACAGCCAAGCAGGGTGGTTGCCTTGCCAAAGCCACGGCTCCGTCTCGGTAACTCCAGCTCGTAATAACACGCCCCACGGGTGCTCACCCGGCCCTCCTGCTCATTTTTGGTTTGCCTGGCTCGTGGTAGATGAAGGAGGGAGGAAGATGTGGGAGACAATGCTGTAGTTCGAGCTGTGCACGAGGAGAAAACACAGTCACGGTGGAGCTGAAGAAGGTTCGACTTTCTGTAGGAGCCCTCGAAGCAACACTCTGGGAGGAGCCGAAGAGGAAACTACTCACGTCGGCGCACACACACACACACACGCGCGCGCAACAGCCATACAGCACAGAGATATATGGGCACTGGTGAATAATTGTCTGTTCATGGGCCAGCCTTGAGGATGCAGACATGATAAAAGAAGTCGGAAGGAAAAAAAAAAAGAAAAAGAAAAACTCTTTGCTTTTAAAACCAATTCGGCCAAGAACGGTGAACGTGGAGGAAAAAAAAGCAATTAAACGTCCAGTAGAGTAAAATGTCTTAAAAAAACGAACAAACAATCAAAACTCGAAGCATCTACACATCATCCTTCACAGGTTGGACTAGGCAGCAGTCAGTTCGGTGTGTAGAAGGCGGTGGAGTGGTGCTGGTCATCTATAGCCAGGTCAGAAAGCTCTCCTTGTCAATCTTGGTAGCTGCTAGCACTGACTCCATGTCGTTCAGGATGTCGGAGCTGAGGGCCTCCTGCAGGCTGGGCATTAGCTCCTCACCCTCCACAGCCATGCTCTCACCCTCCAGAGTGCCCAGGTCTACATCAGTGCCCGGGATGGCATCCAGGTAGTCGGGGAAACCCCTCTGCTGTGTGGCCATGGAAGCGGGACCGAGGGAGTCACCTGAGGGAAAGAATGGAAATAAGAAACCATGACGTTGGTCATTCAGAACAGCCACACATCCAGTAAAAAGGTCTTTTTTATAACAGTGTTACGTAATTTTTGTTCCGCTGATTAATTTCAACTGCTTGTGTCTAAATCTGATATGGAAATGGCTCATTCATCACAAACTTTGATTTTGTTACCATAGACCACAAAAGTCTCATATTTATAGTGGCTGAACAGGCAAATTTGTATCTTTTCTGGACAGTCCCAGAAAGTTGTAGAACGTTCTGGACAATTCTAGAAAGTTCAGGACAGTTCTTATAGTTCCTGAATATTCTGGAGAATGTTCTTGAAAACAGATACATGTTAACATGTCCGTGTCCTGAGCACAGAAGCAATTTTTTTGTGGAACAGTAATTTTCTATAGATTTTAGCCAGAAGGAGCAAAATAAACCAGAGCTCTGTATCGAAGTCTACTTAAGGTGCCAACATTTTGAAAAACCTTCACAGAAAACGTTTTTGCAAATGTTTTTGTAAAGAACCCTGACATGACATAAGTCAGGGTTGCGGAGTCCTGGAGATGGAACATCCTGGAGCGTTTAGATACAGGTCCAGGACCGGCCCCCCCATAATCAAACTTATGTACCTCAGCATAATGCATAGGTTCTAAACCCATGAATAATTTTTTCTAGAACTATGCACTTAAGCAAAAAACCATTAAAGAACTTTCTTTTTAAGAGTGTAGTTATAATTTAGGCCAGGGGTTTGCACACTGTTATGTGGACACAGGCATGTCATAACCCATGCTCAAGCAATCTCGTCAAAATGTAATTACACAGTACACAGTACATAATTACATAATGCTAAAATCCACTGATGTGTGGTGACCTCAAGCCTGCTTAATTGTAGTGGTCTTGACCAAGTTGATGGTGCCAAATAAAAGCCTTTAGTCCAGCCACAATGGAGGCTCTGCAGCTTTTTTTGGCTCCTCATTAAAGATGTAGACAAATAACATTTAGCAAAATATGAGATGATACTACGTAATACCAAGAATAAAGTTCAGACACTTTTAAAAGTCCATTTGCACACACGAAAAGGTAATTATTCATGATTTCTAGAGTGAAAACCAGCAAAAACGCACACAAAAGCATTAGCATTAGCATGGAGTAACTAATAATGGACACAAACTGATTAAACTGACTGTTAAGGAAAAGAATTCCTACTATGTGCCAGCTTTTATTCCATATATTATAGCTGGAAGTATCTGTGTGTGTGTGTGTGTGTGTGTGTGATATTCATAGCGATATACTTCGGTATCTACGTTTTGAAGAACAAATGTCTCAGCGCTGATCTGCCCACTCTAGACTCTAGTGTGAAACGCCTGATCACCACAAAAACTCTAAATGAGACATTTGTTAAAACGTATCGCCCATTAGCTAAAAAGCAAAAGACCCATTACTCAGGACGAGCTCTCTGCCCACAACAAGAGAATGAGAGTAGGATGTAAGTGTAGTAAAAACACTGTGTGGTGCACTGAAGATTTTATAGCCAGAAGATTTCGTACTTGTCTCCATCTCATCCACGCTGTTGAGGAAGTCATCTGGAGTGCGAGGGACGCTGTAGCTGCTCATACTCAGGCCACTGTCTGTGCTCTCATCTCTGGAGTGATATGTCCCACTGGGAGAGAGGGGAGGAGAGAGAGAGAGAGAGGGGGAGAACTTGTAGTTAAGACTTTGCACAACGGAAGAGTTTTCTGTATTTAAATTCAACTGCACATATAATCACATATTTCTATATCTGGCCCTGCAAACTTCTTTTTCACATTTCTACAGATTCATTTTAGTATGTATAGTGTTATTGTCTGTATATACACAATATATAAAGTGAAAGTGACGGTCATTGTGAACACACTCAAGCACCACAATGAAATGCGGCCTCTGCATTTAACCCATCACACGTGCACATGTGGAGCAGCGGGCAGCTATTAACACCGCCTGGGGAGCGGTGTAGTGGGACGGTACCTTGCACAAGGGGAGCTTAGTAGTGCCCAGGGACTCGAACCTGCAACCTTCAGGTCTCAAAGGCAGCGTCCTAACCACTAGGCCTCCACTGGCCACTAAATATGTTCACTGTTAGATTTATTAGATGTACATTTCACAGAAACTGTTATGCAGACCAGCTTTAAAAAGTCTGATATTATATTAATTAGACATTTGGTGCAGAACAGATTTAGCCTTCGACCACTTTTGACACTGAAAGCGCAGTGCAAGGGAACGACCTCCTCCGCAAACGGAGCTTTTCCCAGCCGAGTGAGCGCTGTGTACAGGAATACAGCGAGAGGGGAAATACAGCAGGCATACACGAATGAAGAGAGTGAGATAGATGCAGTGTATGAGTGTGGCGCGATGAATGGGGTCTTTGTAAAAGGCCGAGTGGGAGGAAGGAGGGGGGACTGGCCTGTCTAAGGCCGAAACCACATGTTCTCACGGGCTGCTCCGCCTGTTCACAACCCCCCTCCACTCAATCACAGGACCAAAGAGTCCAAGTCACATGTTGTTTTCCCCTTAATGGCCACTGGATGGCGCATCTCTGTTACATGTGGTACAGTGCTGAGCACAGTATATTGTGTGGTAATCAGTATGACAATAGGCTGCAATGTGCAAACAAGCCCTTTAATAAAACCACACTGAGATAAACCTGAACAGGCTGATGGACAAACGGGTCATCCTGAACAAAGTGTTCCAGAAGACTTCCTGAGGGAATTCTGATGAAGGGGTTCAGACCCAACAATGGTAAATAAAAATGGCATTTTGTCGAAATCATGCAGCCTGACTGCTTTGTTACACTGTCCATAGCACGAGCTTGTGGGATAAAGCTAAATGTCTGTCCACCAGGGGTCAGCAATGAGTAGTGCAACGCTGAGCAAACAAAGTTTCAAACACTCTGAAACGATCAAACTACAAAAGTTTAGTTCTGTTCCTTGGGAGTGTTTTCAACCATGAATTACTGCCATGTGTGTTAAGGTCTCTAGAACGAAACACGTCTCCAATTTCTGCCATAAACACTACAAACATAGACTCAATCTCAAATGGCTCCCTATACCCAAGAGAGAGAGAGCAAGAGAGAGAGAGAGAGAGAGAGAGAGAGAGAGAGAGAGAGAGAGAGAGAGAGAGAGAGAGA
>JBBPDA010000021.1:19983368-20006536 GCA_037974385.1 Arnoldichthys spilopterus | reverse complement strand
TTATTTATATAGCACATTATCATACACAGAGGTCATTCAATGTGCTTTACAGTGATCGGCATTAAAATTAAAGTCTTTTAAAGGCAAATAAGCATGAAAAGTACAAGATGAAAGTAAAAATTTAAAAACAATAAAAATCAGCAATAAAGTGCATGATAAACGTTTAATATAAGACGAATAAACGATAAAACAGAATACTAATTAAAATATTTTGCAAGTAAATCGGTTTTTAGTTGTTTTTTTGAAGCTGGCCACAGCTGGAGCTGATTTGATCTCCACGGCAAGCTGGTTCCAGCAGGGGGCAGCAACATAATAACTAAACGCCATTTCACCCTGTTTGCTTGCAAACTTCCGCACCACTAGCTGAGCATCTCCTGCTGGTCTAAGATTGTCCAGGCTGGTGTTTATCAAACATTTCCAATAAATATTTGGGACCCAAACCATCGAGCGACTCAGACAATGAGTAAGACTTTAAACTCAATCCTGGAGCTGATTGGAAGTTTTTCAGATGCTTTATGACGTAGCCTTTAGCTCAGTGGTGCTCTCCGACTCACTATACAGCGTGTAGTTCCCTCCAAAGTCGATCACCCTAAACAAAGAGGTGTGTTGGGAACTTGGCAGGACATTAGATGTTCAGGAAGCGATGTTCATTGGGCAGCCCTGCTTTGGCTGAATTTCTCTTCTTAATCTGATGCGAACGCCTGTAAACTGAGCTGTCATGGACAAACTAAAGTGTGCACATCTAGTGCATTAGTTTCATTGCTCAGACTAATGGTCACTGATCTCATCAAGAGCATTTCGGCGAGACCGCTCTTCTCTGGTCTCTGGGCTTGTTATCTTAAAGTCTTTCCGAACGGAGCTCATGCACACACGGGTCCACTGAGGCTTAATGTACTGGAATAATGAGATTAGAGATGCTTTCTTTCCCGTTCGACGGACGGAGCGCATATTTGCTTGTGTGCTTAATCAGGCCGAACTTCTCCATTTGTTCCAGGTAGTGGGTCTCCGAGGACTTGGGTTCAGTTTAGTTCACTGTAAAGGCTTTGTTTAAAGGTGGCCGTGCCGGAGTGTGAAGGTGGTTTTAACTTTAAAATGTTGTGATCTGGTGAGATGAGGTTTTATGTGTTTGAGCTCACTGGCTGACATTAAGGATCCGTGGTTTATACACCGTAGGTTTGGTGGGGCTTGGTAACACTGTGTTACACAGTGTTACGGTTTTGGCTGCTTGTGTGTAAATCCTTTAAAAACTTAGATTTTATGACCACAGTGCACAAAAGTGTCATTTATAGTCCACAAAAATTTTGCTTCTGTGCTCATGTGGAAGTGTAATCAGTTTTCAAGAACATTCTCCATTCAAATGCTAAGTAGACTTCCAGAATATTCTGGGATGGTGAGAACTGTCCAGATGTTTCCAGAATTGACCAGAATTTTCTAGAACTTTCTGGAATCTTTTAGAACTTGCTAGACCTTCCTGGGACTGTCCGGAAAAGATACACATTTGCCTGTTTTGCCACAAAAATATGACCCGTTTGTGAGCAGTTTGTTTTCCTGAACAGTCCCAGAGAGTTCTAAAGGATTCCAGAACGTTCTAGAAAATTCTGGACGATTCTAGACACTTGTGGGCTTACCATTTAAATTGAATGGAGAATGTTCTTGAAAACCGATACATTTCAAAATGCCATCGTTTTGACCACAGAAGCAAAGTTTTTGTGGACCAACAACTGTTTACTGTTTATATTGGGCATAAGGGAAAACGCACTTTGCACTCGTGAACAAAAATAAAGTAGAACTGTTACCTAATGTAATTTATGCTGCACGCCTTGTGGATTTACGATGCATAAAAGACATATTGTAGTAGTAATGTAACCGATTAAAGCAGCGGTTCTTGAATCTGGACCTTGACTCCAGATCCCACTCCTGAATTTTGTAATCACCAGTAGTTGCTGAACTGTTGATGGAACTGATTGGCCTCCTAGAGTCACATCTACTAGTGATCACAGAATCCAGGAGCGGACTTTGGATTCAAGATCCAGATTTGAGAACCTCTGGGTTAAAGAGAGGTTGCAGAGGTTGAAAATGGTCCGGTTGCAATAAATTGTTGTGTTTTTGGTGCCTAAATCCACAAAACTACTCAAAACACAAGAAAAATGTGGGAGAGAAGCACACATCAGGCAACTCACCAGCTTGTCCCTGCTGATTGAAGGATTATTTTTCTCTTTTTGTTTGGCTTTTAATTGAGTGTAACTGATTAATAATGAATGCCCTAAATACTAATGATGCCTGTCTAAAGAAGTTGTGCAGGGACAGGAACAGGGCTCTATTCAGCTTTGGAAAGACTGGAAATAAGCATTTATTTTCTTTCTTTTTTCAGAAGCGAGACCCTCCATCATTGGAAAGAAGAAACCGACCACTGCAAAGAAAGGCGTAGGTGTTACGCTTCTGATTGTCTGCTTAAATCTTTATTGGAGCACGTTCCTGATGTGCCAGTGCTCTCATCTGACCAGTAGGAGGCAGGCTAACATTATGCATCAGCACTGAAAAGTCTCTAATATTTCCTAAAGCCTAAGGAGAACCACACAGATGTGGCACACAGAAATGAGGTTGAAGAATGCTGGACTATACCTCTAATGCTCTAATGCGTCCTGCTTAGACCCTCTGCTTTTGATGACTGCAGTATTGTGTTTGGACATGAAGTGATGATCTTGTTTGTGTCACTGTGTGAGTCTTTCCTTGATGTGTGTGCTGATGTGTCCTCAGCTGGGGGCTAAGAAGGGATTGGGGGCACAGAAGGTGAGCAGTAAGAGTTTCAGTGAGGTGGAGAAACAGGCTCAGGTGGCCGAGAAGCTGAAGGAGGAGCAGGCCGCAGAGGCCAAGAAACAAGCCGAGGAGTCCATGTGAGTCTCTGCCGAACACAACAAATAAACTGCTCAAAAATACATGAAAAAAATCCGAATTCAGAATAACGACATGGTGTCAGAAGCCATAGAAGCAGGCCTGTTTGAGAGGACTGGGTTAAGTAGGTCAGTCTTCACAATGCTAGTGTGTAGGATCTAAGCTTCCCCAACACAATGTTCTCAATTTTTGTTCCTGGCCTCTAAGTCTTATGTTGCAGCTGCTTATGTCTCAAGTCCGTATAAGAACAGCTCTATACATCGCAAACTCTGATTTTATGATCACAAGTGTGTCATATTTTTGTGGCAAAACAGGCAAATGTGTATCTTTTCTGGACAGTCCCAGGAAGTTCTAGCAAGTTCTTAAAGATTCCAGAAATGTCTGGACAGTTCTCACCGTGCCAGAATATTCTGGAAGTCTACTTAGCATTTAAAGTGAATGGAGAATGTTCTTGAAAAATGTTAGCAGTTCAACATGAGCACAGAAGCAAAGTTTTTGTGGAACAACAGCCATTTCCTATTGATTTTAGGCAGACGACATTGGGAGAGAACACTGTAGCCATGCTGTTTTTACATAGGGTTTATACATCAGCAGCTGAAATATAACATAGAAGCCAGGAACAGAAAGTGTGTAACATTGTGTTATTGCACCAATAGGTAAAACTTTTGTACAGTGTTTTTTTCTGGCTCATTTCTGGCTCCAAATCTTCTGTTTATTCGCCCTTTTGGTTTTCTTCCATCCAGCGTGGCGTCTATGCGTTTGGCCTACAAAGAACTGGAGATTGATCGGAAACTGGAGGAGAAGAGGCTGCAGAACCTGGAGGGGAAAAAGAGAGAGCAGGCTGAGAGACTGGGCATGGGCTTTGGGAACAGGAGGTAACACCACCAGCTTCTGTACCACCAGTGCACATACAGTAGTGTATACATTAAGACCCGTGTAGAATATTCCTCTCTCCATTTTTGCCTTGCATGTACCTGCTGTTGATTCATGAAGGGGCTTGTTAGTGTCCTCTGATGAATTAGGTGTGTTTTAGCAGGGAGCCATTCACAGTTTAATCCAGAACTCTGCCATGGAGGAATCTGCTGGAACAGCAGTTCATATTCTGTTTGTGTCTCACTCTCTCACTCTCTCACACACTCTCTCACACACTCTCTCTCACTCTCTCTCTCACTCTCTCTTTCAATCTCTTACTCTCTCTCTCTCTCTCTCTCTCTCTCTCTCTCTCTCTCTCTCTCTCTCTCTCCCCACTTTAGTGTTGTGTCTCCCTCTGTGATGTCCGAGATGCAGGTGATTGAGCAGGAAACTCCAGTGGGGTCAAAGTCTTCCTCTCGCTCCAAACTGGACATGTTTGATGAGCCTGGCTTTACTTCTGGCCCACCAAAGTAAGTCACTAATAAGGCTTGTGAATTTCATAGGGACCTTTGAGTTCCAGCAGGCTTTAATCCTGTAGTTTGTGCCTATTAGTGAAGTGAAAGTGACCATTTGTCAATGTGAACACACTCAAGCACCACAACAAAATGTGACCTCTGCATTTAACCCATCACTCTTGCACACCTGGAGCAGCGCCCAGGGAGCAGTGCAATGGGCCGGTACTCGAACCTGTGACCTTCAGGTCCCAAAGGCAGCGTCCTAACCACTAGGCCTCCACTGCAATTGACTTTGTGGAGTCAGTTTTGTGTAGGAAAATTTGACAGTATAACGCAGTCGCATGCTAAGGTCTGAACACTCACTTAACGTTTTTGTGTGAAAATAAGTGCACCCAGATCTGCTGAGTTTAACATCAGAATAAGTATAATATTTTGGATTAAAATGCCCCAAAGCCTTTGCACATCGGGAATTAAACTGGCAATAGGTGTCCCGCTACACTGCTCCCCGGGTGCTTTCCGCAGCGCCACACTGCACCACGTCTACATGTGTGATGGATAACATGCACTTTGTGTGTGTTCACAGTGACACATAATTCACTTTTATGTGGGTAGACTTTCATAAAGCCATTGAGAAGGTGGCAAGAGGAACAATATTTCATAATTTCTATGAATTTGTAGAACGTATTAGAAGTTTGTTTGGTTAACTTTTCTGTTGAAGGTGTGTGAGTGTGTGTAGTGATGTTTAAATGTGTGTGGATGCGTGTTTACTGTTTAAGGAAGCCCTGCTTAATGTAAAGTACTATCAGAGCTTCTTGGAGATGAGCATGTGCATGTAATAAGTGTGTACCCCCTTGTATCATGGCAGGTATAAGGACAACCCTTTCACTGTGGGAGACAGCTTTGGATCCCGGTGGGATGCAGATTCCGGATCCTCTTCTTTCACCTCGGCCTGGGCCCTGGAGAAGGAGGAGCCTAAAGAGACGGAAGTCACCATCTCGAGCATTCAGCCAATCGGGGAAAGGTTGGTTATTTTCTGCCTGTGTGAGCTGCATAATTGTAGTTCTTGTGCAGGTCCTTCTTAAAGGGGATGGCGTCCTGGTAAAATCCTAATTAAGGAAAGTCAATCATGTTTCTACTCCAGGAATTCATTTGTCCTTGTCCCCCCTCCCATCTTTTTTTTGAGTTACTACAATGTTACACAACAAAACTGTCTGATTTGGTGTGAGGGATTACTTTGCTTAAAAATGGTAAAATGTTGTGAGACCGAATCATTCTGTCAGAATGCGGAGTGTCCCGGCACTATGTTCTCTTTTTAATCCGTACGCCATATCTGACTGATCAGTGGTCGAATGGTAGAAGGAGAATTCGAGTAATGGACATGAAAGGCAGAATGGATATCAGACAGATAACCGATTGCTGAAGAACGATTCATGTCAAATCCCTCAGGTTGCCCAGCAGACGGAAACCAGAGGCCTCTGTGCCTGTTGCAGAGTCCAGTGAAGCACGGCAGAAGTTTGCTAATGCTAAGGCGATCTCCTCTGACATGTTCTTTGGCCGTGAGAGCAACGCAGAGGTACAGTGAACAGTGGGGGGGAAATGAAGAGACGTTACATTTTTTTCTGAAACTTGAATTGAATTTTTGTGGATTTGTGAGTGACATAAGTAATAACAGCTGACTGATAAACTGAGTGTTTATTGGCTCTCTGTGTGTGTCTGTCTGTCTGTCTGTTTTAGTACGAGGCGAAGACTCGACTGGAGAGCATGTCCGGTAGTACCTCCATTAGCTCTGCTGACCTGTTTGGGGATGGTAGCGGCCGTTCGTCAGGTGAGCATGTTCGGGCTGAACAGTGCCGTCCTTTCACTGGTTTTTTGTGTAAAAGGATTCATAATTGTCTTTGTGGCGCAGTGGTTGGGGTTGCCGTGTCACAGCTGGACATGTACGTTGGGCGTATTAGAGATGTGAAATTGCCCCTAGTTGTGACCGTGGGTCCCCAAGACTTGAACGTGAACTAGCAGCAGCTTTGACCCTGGTTAGAAAAAGGGAATGAGTTACTGAATAATAACTTGTGCTTCCACTGATGTGTGAATGTGTGGCTTGTAGGGGCATCAGGATTTGACAGTGTGCTTCCCTCTGGGCCAGACATTGCACAGTTTAAGCAGGGGGTGAAGACTGTGGCTGGAAAAATGGCTGTGCTGGCTAACGGAGTTATGAACACCATTCAGGTGAGTTGTCCACACCCTACCAGAATTCAGCACGGTGACTAGATGTGGGAAATTTAAAATGAGTTATGAGCATCACATAGAAAAAACATTATTGCAGTTATTATGCTACATATTGCATTTGTGATCTGCCTTTTAATACATGAAAATTTTCATTAGTGATAAGAAGGTATAGATTTGGAATATATATAAAATATTAATATATTAATTATTATTATTATTATTTTGTGAAATTCTTTTTTTTTTTAACATTTAAATACATTAGACAGGACTCTTTAGACCAAGGGTGCCCAAATCTGCTCCTGGAGGCTCTGTGTCCAGCAGTTTGGTGATTTCCCTGCTCAAACACACCTGGTTTCTCTCACCTGTTAATTGTCCGGTTTAGTGTGTTTGAGGAGGGGAACTACCCAACCGTGCTGGACACTGGCCCTTCAGAACCGGATTTGGGCTTCTCTTGCACTCTGCTCTGTCTGGACTCATACTGTGCCTTGTTTGAGTTCATTTGAGATTGTTTAAGCTCGTGTTTTATTGCAAACCAATATGCTCATAAAGGACAAAACTCAAAATTTGTCAGACCTTTGACCTATAAAACCTGAATCTCACTCATGCAAGTGGGGAGTGATGGCCCGTCTGGTCTGATCCCATAGAAGAGCTACTGTGTTGTAGAAAGTGATGCTGATCCTGATAGAAAGGGGTCAGAACACACAGTCCTTTCAGCAGCAGGAGTATTAGGCAGGTGGTGTTAATGTTATGGCTGCTCAGCGTATATACTTAAAGCATATTAACAAAAGAGAGGACTTCTAAAAGGTCTAAAAAAAAAAGAACCAGTAAGGACTGTATAGCTGGAACCAGTGTGCGGAATGGGACGTTGCCATTGTTACACTTAGCAAAAATGAGGACAAAGAAAGTTGCCCTTTCATTCGACCTCCCCCACACTCCGTCTTCTCTAAACTTCCTTCTCCTCCGTTATAGGATCGCTACGGCTCCTACTGAAAGGACTGCATGAATTGGACAGGAAATGACATCAAACAGGACGTAACACACTGCTGATCAGATCCGGCTTCGTCCCTCTCCTATATTTACATTAAACCGGGGGAGAGAAAGTAAAGAAAAAATCAAAAAAATAAAGGAAGGGAGACAGAAAACCACAGGACCTCCCTGTATCGGTCCCCAGACTTTTGTAGTTTGACACAGACCCTCCCACCCGACCGACAGTATTTTACTTTTCTCTCTTCCTGGACGTGTGGTTTTATTTTCACATAACAAAAGCACTGAGAGATGTAGGAAGTGTGTGGTGGTGTTTTTTTCTTTCTTTTTTTTTTTCTTTTCCAGAACTGCGGTGCTTTCAGTTGAAACTAGTCCTGTTTTTTATGCCATTGACTGGTCTGCGATTTCAAATAGTTGTTGATTTAAAAAAGAAAAAGAAATATTCTCTACGAAACGTATAACCAACCTTCTTCTTAGCTCCACCATGTTCTCATGGCTTTCTTTTTTGTATTTAAACGGCATCATATTCTGCCCGAAGAGTGCAGTTAAGACGGTTGTGGTGTTTTACCTCCGAAAGAAGGGGATATTTAGGATCGAGTAGACCGTTTGGACGTCGTCCCAAGCACATAGCTGCACCGGACCGGGGGAGTTTGTCCTCCAGCTGCGACGAAGGCCGCTTGGGACTTCATAGTTTGACCGAGAGAGGTTCGTTTGACCTCTTCTCAACCAGGGGGATCTTCGGGACCCCAACGTTTTTGAGGTTTTGTTTCGAACAGCAAATCACGACAGAGCAAGCGAACGTGCAATATGTCCTTTTGGCGTTCGGACGCAGCCGCGTGCGATTGGACCCCTGGAATCGCTAGTGGAGGTTTTCTTCAGAGCGAACAGAAACCACTTTGAACAGCTCGTGTGTTGTTGTGCTGTTTCTCCAGCATGTCTGTGCAGGTCTTTCCGCGCAAAAACTTTTCTCTTAAAAACCGTAGGGTGCACTTCCAGTTTTCCCACATGCTTTAAAAAAAAAAAAAAAAAAAAAAACGGGTGCAAAAGAAGCGAATCTGCCCGATACGCGCTGGACACAAGTCCACAGAGTCATATGCAAAAGTTTAAAAGTTTGCGTACCCTTTGGTAACCGTGGTAATAGCTGCACAACCCAGATTCAGTTTGGTAGTTCCACTCCTCACCCACTGTACCTAGTGATCAAACAGGGTTTTTGAGCAGGGAAATCACCGAACTGGACATCAGCCCTCTAGGGTTGGATTTGGGGATCTCTGGGGAACATGCTTCTGTGCATTTTAATGCACATTTACTGCATATTTGCTGGATTTAGAGTATTGTGTAAAGTGTGGCCACAGCAGAGTCTTTCCTGCAGCAGATTCACAGAAATTGTGCTCTTAAATTTGCAGAAAATGTTCCCTAGAAGATTGTAACTTTTTTTTTTTTAACTTCAACCAGCAACACAATGTTTTTTGATTGGAGGTGTCTAAACTTTTGTGTGCAACTGTATGATTTTAACGTCTTTAACCTGATCTTTGTATTAGAGAATAGCATTCAGTTCCTAGAAACTCTGTTCCTAGACTCCTGGAGTCTGATTCATGAGATAAATAGTATTGACCAATCTGTGCTCCACCCACAAATGTTCTCGCTGCTTGTTTGTTTGTTTGTGAGACCTCGACGTTAGTGGAGTCTGGGGTTGAGTGAGTGTCCGGGTTGAAACGCTACATCGCCAACTGGCTGCACTGTGCTGAGTCAGTATTTTAACATTTTTACAATTTGTCATGGGGTTGTATGGGACTTTTGCCCAGCGGTCTGTAAAGCATGTCTAACCTGGAGGCCGTAGCGATGAAAAAACACGTTAGTGGGCGGGGCATGGAACGCGAGACTATGGAACTGAAATCAAAAAATTCAGACTCTCAAGTGACACCGTCATCTGCTCATGACATGCAAGAGTTTTCTTCATTAATGCATTACAGAGATGTAATTTTTCCCTTATACCTGATTGTGTTAAAGGGGGAGGGGGGAGGGTAAATATACCATTTCAGCTGTTGAACAAACCCCCTCCCCCTCCCCCCAACTCATCTGCCTGTCCCATTGTACCCCAGTGCAAAACTGGAGCATTAAAAGATGATCTGAAACAGTTATTTATTGTAGACTGTTGAGAAGAAAATTGAGTTTTATGTAAATAAAGGTTGACCTGCCCTCCTCCCGAAACATCTCCTTGACTCGCTTAACAACAACAACAATATATATATATAAAGTGATTTTCATATAAAAGCTTTGTGCTCAAGTGCAAAACAAAGGTGAGCGGACGCTCAAAAATAAACACCAGACGTCTCATGATTCATGAAACAAAAGTGACCGTACAGAAGAAAGGAATCTGATGCATATGGAGTCTGTGCTTTCATGTGCTCCCTTTCAGTGGAGGCCTTTCATCCGGTGCGCAGGTTTAGCAAGACAAGCTATTCAGTCTTCGTGTAACCTTGAAGACGCGGTGAGGGGTGGCGCATAATCGGGCACGCCGGCCCCACGGCCTGTGATTCAAACCTCCTTCCCTGATCACAGCCTCCACTGTGCCCTTCCGCAGTGGCCGACGACCCTTTGATCACCGAGAGCATGAAAGGAAGTCAGCCCTCATGCCAGAGGCGGAGAGGAAGGTACATCAACAACACCGACAATAGACTTGTATAATTGTGAGAAGGCCTTTCGGAATCATTAGCATTTTTGGCACACAATCAGTAAAACGATGCATAAAAGCCCATCGCGGCCATGAACTCACAAAACCCTAATACCACAGGTAAGGAAACATTAAAGGGGAATTATGGACTTTTCGAAATGTCTGCATAATTACAAGGTAAAGATGTAAACAAAGGCTTGATTTACTTCTAACTGGTCACAGTGGTGGTGAATGGAACCAGACGTCTGAAGAGTTTAACGCTTGTAAAGTGAAAGTGACTGTCATTGTGAACACACTCGAGCACCACAACGAAATGTGACCTCGGCATCTAATCCATCACACGTGCACACGTGGAGCAGTGGGCAGCTACCAACAGCACCCGGGGAGCAGTCTAGTGGGACGGTACCTTGCTCAAGGTAACCTCAGTGGTGCCCGGGCCGGGACTTGAACCTGTGACCTTCAGTTTGCAAGGGCAATGTCCTAACCACCACCATGGATATGCTGAATATCTCCTTGATGGAGGGGTACATGCAGTACCCCCTTTCTTTTGCCCTTTAATGGCAGTGGTAGTCCCAGCCCAGGCACCACCACTGAGGTGCCCTTGAGCAAGGTACCATCCCGCTACACTGCTCCCTGAGTGCTGTTGGTATCTGCCCACTGCTCTGTGTGTGGATGAGTTAAATGCAGAGATCACTTTTCGTTGTGGCCATGGGGTGTGTTCACAATGACAAAGTTTTACAAACATATAAAAACTCTTCAGCTGTGGGTCATGAACAATTTCACATAGACTGTTGTACACTTGTGTTGTGATTCCCGGTTCCATTCATCAGCACCAAGAAAAAAAAATGAGTTTCTCTGTAATTATGGACCCAATGATGTGGGATTTGAGGAGATTTGAAGATACAAAAAAGCATGAAAAATAATTTCCGAAATTGGGACTGGAACCTGTCTACCTGGAATAGAAAAACAGACTGTATATAACTTTATAAGCTTAAAAATGAGGTAAAATTGAAATGTAAGGAAGGTATTCCAGCCTTTACTTTCTGCTCCTCCTGAGTGCTATCAAATATCGAAACTGAAATATCGGTCAAATCTAAACATCTGTCTCACTCATGTTTTTTACAGCAAATATCTGCCAATACCAAAATGACTGTGCCGTCATATCCCTACCCACAATAAACAATTTTCACATCAAAACACTCCGAACAACTCTGTTTACATCTCCGTGTGTGAACTACCCAGAAATTTCAAGCAAAAATAAAATCTCCCTTTAATGTACAATAAAGGTGTAGGCGACTGAAGCTTTTTACATCGCAGTGACGATGAATAAATGAAATACTCTTGCAACAAAAAGAAAAAAAAATGGGTGAACACGTTAGCCAAAGCTAGTGAGCCTGTTGCACAATGGCAGAGAAACTGCATTCAGCAGCTTTCAGTCACAAAACAAAGGCAGAAGTGGAGAACGCTACAAGCAAAACGGGGTCAGATAGAGCAAAGAGATAACACGCGTGAACACCAGTGTCTTTTCAACAGTGGTGACAACTGAGGGAATGTAACATGAATAATCCATTCCACCTTAACAATGTAACGAAATGTTTACATTTAACCCATCACACGTGCACACGTGGAGCAGCGGGCAGCTGCCAACAGCGCCCAGGGAGCAGTGTAGTGGGACGGTACCTTACTCAAGGGAACCTCAGTAGTGCCCGGGCCGGGACTTGAACCTGCGACCTTCAGGGCCCAAGGGCAATGTCCAAACCACTAGGCCTCCAAGGTTTAAGGTGGAATGGAAGAACTGAACAAGAGCCAGGCAAAAACAGTGCAAAGGAAAAGTCCTTTTGGTCGAGAAGTGACGCCATGGCGGCCATATTTCTGCTGGACGGTTAATTATGTTTTAATTTTGGGGAATTTACTTATTTGCATAGTCAGCTAACTTTTACAGAGCCATGAGGTAGAGGATAGCTCCCCACGGCAACCAGGCAGACCAAGTGCATGTTTTTGGAGAGAAGCATAAGGGGGTGGGCGGCGATATGGGGGGCTATTCCTGTTTTTTGTTGTTTTTTTTAAATCGGACAATTTCTCCAGAATCGCCCACTCTGCCTTTAATACGGCAAAATATGTTCCAACTAATTTTGGGCCATTTCTATTGGTCCATTCATCATGAATCATTAACACAATGTTAAAAGCAACCAGCATTTAACAATGTGGTAAAAAAACAAAAAAACAAAACAAAAACACAACCGCGTCAATATCTTTGGTTTACATGTGTCAGTCAAAAATCTGAAGGTTCAAATTAAGGCTGAAAGCCATTTTCCTTATTCTATGCACCGCGTCACTGGACCTGTTTCCACCTGGTAAGTACTGTCAATATCAAACTGAATGCGTTCAACTCTCAGTGCAAATAACTCCTTACACTTCACCACCGCTGTCCTCCCTGCACAGTGTGTGTGAAACGACAGAGATAATAGAAATTACAACTAAGCATAAGATTCGGTTTTGGTTTTCATGGTGTTTGGTTGCTGCACACTGCTTTTGTGAAGCATGTTGTGGGAAAGTGATAAAAGCACAATTAGTTGATCCAAGCATACTGGTAAAAGCCATTTTCCTCCCATAGTCTGCATCGCTCTGCTGAAGGGTTCGGTTTCATCGAGAGTTTCTGGTCCAGCAGAGCAGTCTGATAGGGAAACTCCGCCCACTCAGCCGGCATCTTACCTGCAAGGTGGAAAAACCCATTTAAAGTTTGAGCTGCATCTAAAAACGCTTAAATCTTTCATCCTTCATGGTTTTGTTTCTGAGACGTATGGGCTTTTACTTCACGTGTCGTATTTTCTTTTATTTATCCATTTTTTTTTCCTTTATCCGATCGTTTTATTTTATCCTTTCGTTTTCCTTAATCCGTTCTTTTTCCCTTATCCGTTCTTTTTATTTTGTCCATTCTTTTTTCCTTTCCTTTATTTATCTTTATTTATCTTTCTCTGTTATTTTTCCTTTGTTTATTTACCTTTATTCATTTTGTCTCTGTTGTTTTCCCTTTATTATTAATCTTTACTCATCGTTTATCAATTCATTTTCCTTTATTTACCTTAATTCATCTTTTTCCATTCTTTTCCTTTTTTTAACTTTATTCATCCTTTATCCGTTTTCTTTCATTTATTTATCTCTATTTATCTTTCATCCATTAATTTTCTTTTATTCATCCTTTATCTACTCATTTTCCTTTATTTTTAATCTTTTTTAATCTTATTTTTACTTTATCCATTTTATTTCCTTTAAAATTTATTATTTATCTTTATTATTTCCATCCTTTATTTATTTATTTTTCTTTGTTTATTGACCTTTCTTCTACATTCATTTATTTTCTTTTTCTTTTTTTCTTTTCCATTGATTTTTTATTTCCTTATTACTATTTATTCATCATTAAATTTTACGTTTATATTTTTAGCTTGATTTAATCTGTCTACCCAGATGTTTCTCTTTTTCTTTTTGTCAATATGTTTTGTCTGTATTTATTAGTTTAAAATTTCCTTTGTATTTTTGGGTGTTTTTATCCTGTAAAGCACTTTGTGTTTCAAAAGAGTTGTATGTCGACATAAGTTAAAAATTAATCTCACCTTCTTTTGCAAAGTGAATAAAGTATTTGGTGAGCAATTCCTGGAAAGCCATATCGGCAGGGGTAGGCGCTCCTAATGCCATCTCAAGACCACCGAAGAACGCCAGGCTGTCCAGCAGATGGAAGGAAAAGCGGCTGGGGTAAAGCAGCAAGCGGGAGGGTTTGGCTGCTTTGGATGGAGTGTAAGTCACTAAGTAACGGTACACAGGACTCTTCAAAGCGCCTACAAATTACAGAGTTGAGAGAGACCAGGGTTAGTGTATTCATTAGTCTCCATCCACGCCAACTTCCCCCACTGAGCTGTCAAGACCTTTCAGATAAGTCACCAATTCACCAATTTCTCTTCCTTGGATCACTTTTGGTAGGTGCTAACTAGTGAACACCTGGAACACCCCATAAGACCTGCTTTTTTAGAGAAGCTCTCACTGCTTTCGGCTCAGATCCTTGCACTGGGCCATTTTTCCTGCTTCCGGCACATCAACTGGAAGAAATGACCATTTACTTCCGACATAGTATATGCCACCCCCTGATGGGTGCCGTGCTATTCACTTTACCCATCAGTGGTGTTAAAGTTATGGCTGATTGGTGTAAAGTCATCCAGCCAAGATTCTTTTGGTGTCCAGGGTAATGCAGCTAACAAGTACTGCTCATTGTCATTGTGTACTGCCCAGATCATGCACATTGCTCAAATCGTGTTGAGTTGCTTATGTGGTTTCTGGCACTGTATGACACACTGTTCAATGTAAACATGGACAAACATGACACAAGGTCTTATACAGTAGTAGTAGACATTCTCAAGTTGTTCACACTTTTTAAAATGTTTATAGAAAACAGTGAGTCATATGATTTCAGAAACCACATAAGCAAGTCATGGCTTATCAGCTATATTTGAAAATGGAAGAAAATGGTGTAAAAATAATTTAAACATACAGTACGAGGAAAAACTGCAAGTAGGTAAGTAGACTCATGGTAAGGTTTGGAAGTGTACGAGTTTATCCTGACCTGCAGCTCGTTTGGCCAGATCGTTGTTGGGGCAGCTGACCCTCATGTCGGACACCAGCGTGGTATAGAGCCTCTCTGGACAGCGGTCAATTGTTGGGCAAGAGGCTGAGCTGTTGTAAAGCTCTAGAGCCTTGGTCACCACAGGGTCCCCAAAAGAGCCTAATTTGTCTATGTAAGAGATCAGAGGAACACAGTGGAACATCAGAACGAGCTCTAGTTCATATAGCAGGTATACAGTAAAACACAGCAAAACGATATTTTATTATTATATAGTTATTTCATAAATAGTATTATTACTTCAGTGACCTTTGACCCTCATAGTGTTACAGTAGTCCATTAAAAATGATCCTAGGTTGTTATATTGATATGGTTTGGGTGATACTACCATATAATAACATACTTGTTACAAACCACTGGTAGTCTTCCCATTTCCATGTGGAAATGTTGTTCTGTGGGGGACTGAAGGTGAGAAAAGAAAGGCTGATTCAAACATCTGGAATATTTCATAACGATTCATAAGGATATAACGCAGACAGTTATCATCATAACTTTACCTGAAGTCAGTTTCTTGCTCTGAGCTTCCAACCACAAAGGGAACGTCATTATAAAATACACTTTTATTCCAGGCTTCAAATGGAGGAAGAGGGAGAACATGACCATCCACAACTGCAATGGGACCATAAAACTCGTCCTTTAATGGAATGTCAGTCAGGTTACTTCCCGCCCATGATGGACGCTCCTGCCATGGAATGGCCTGAACAGTCAGAAGAGGGAGGGAACATCATTAAATCAGCGATGACCACAGCCCACAAAAGTTTCATATTTATAGTGGCAAAACAAGTCAATTTTATTCTTTTATGGACAATGCCAGGGAGTTTTAGAAAGTTCTAGAAACTTCCAGTACCTCAGTGGTACCCAGGTCAGGACATGAACCTGTGACTTTACAAGAGCAAGGTCCTCACCACTAGGCCACCACTGCCCTGAAGACGTCCTGTGAGAAGTGTGATTTGAAACCGCACCTCATTTTGGAGACCAGAAACCTCCATAACAGGAAAGGTATGTTACCTTGAGCGTGGTGCCTTAGACTGCTCGGCCATAACAAGTTCATGGAACCACAATTAATTGACCCCTGGACGGGAGCAAGAATTTATAGTGCGCATTCAGAGTAATGATAAAGATGGTAAAACAGGATGACTGGGGGAGCTGAGTGATTGGGGGAAAACATCTTATTGCATTTTTTTATACCAGTATTTTGACTGCAATTTAAACATAATTATGTTCTTTTCTTATTTTTATTCTACCCAGGCCCTTTTCTTGCCAGAACTTCTATTCTTCTGGGCACTTAGCCCCCTCGCTGCACCCTGGGGATGGTAGGTGTGCAGTCCACTGCTCACTGTTCTGTTGGGACCTTCTGTAGACACAAGGAGAACTTCCACACAGAAATGTCCCTGGCCACTCGGGCTGAGAATCGAACCCTGGACCTTCTTGTGAAGCAACAGCACTAACCACTGCAGTGAAAGTGACTATTTGTCATTGTGAACACACTTAAGCACCACAATGAAATGTGACCTCTGCTTTTAACCCATCACAGTGGGCACCCGGGGTGCAGTGTAGCAGTAGTGCCCAGCCCGGGACTCAAACCTTAACACACTTAACCCATCACACGTGCAGCAGTGGGCAGTTATCAACAGCACCCGGGGAGCAGCGTTGTGGGATGGTACCTTGCTCAAGGGTACCTTAGCCAGGGCTGGGACTTGAACCTGCAACCTTCAGTTCACAAGGGCAATGTCCTAACCACCAGGCCACCACTGCCCACTATGCACCACCATACACTCTAGGTACTGCAATAGTGCCCACTGTGACTTTTTCATCATTAAAACCAGTGCTTATAAGCTTCAGATAGTAGCCTTAGACTGTCTTGTAAAGGCTAAGTAGGAAATAGCCAAGTCCAGTCATGTATCTCACCTGCAGGATCTGAGTTATGTTGAGCTTTCGAAGACAAGCGGCTTCCTTGCAGCCTGTTCTTTTCAGGAACAAGAGGTTTTCTCTCTCAGCTGACTCCAGAGAGGCGTTATACACATAAGAGCCGCTCATGTCGATGGCACGATGAAACAGGCCCTTGGCAAGTGGGGACATCATCAGTGTCCATACTGATGTTCCTCCTAGTAGAGATACAAGGACTGTATTAGTCACACAAACCCAACAGTCTGGCTACACAATGTACTTGGTCGTTACATTGGCCTTGCTGCATAAAGCTGCAGTATGCAAATCAGCTCTCCAACAACTCAGTATTTGTCATTGTGAACACACCACAGTACAGCACACAGTGCATCACAACGAAATGTGACCTCTGCATTTAACCCATCTGTGTAGAAGCAGTGGGTGGCTGACACAGGCAGCGCTTGGGGAGCAGTGCTTGGGGACGGTACTTTGTTCATGGGAACTTCAGTGGTACTTGTACTGGTGTGGGATTTGAACCGGCAACCTTCAGGCCACAGGGGCAACTACCCAATCGTTACACCACCACTGAGAGAGGCAGGCCTGACAATATGGTGAAAATATCTAACTGCAGTTTTTTTGTTTTTTTTTTACCAGTATTTCAATTGCAATTTAAATGCAATTGTTTTAAATTTTTTTTGCTAGAAATTCAATTTCTTCACACTTGATCAATACTGGATGATATAGGATAGAATTAAATCTGTGGGAGTTGGGAGGAATCAAAAAAAGTATTTCACAAAAGTAAACATCCAATATAATGCCAATCTTTAATACCACATCAGCGGTTCACGAGTGCCCAGGGCACTGACAAGTCTACAGCTACTCCATCCCAATTGTGGCAAGCTGCAGTGGACTGTGCGTTCAGATACCTTCCTATCAGAACCAGCATGAACTTTTACAGCAAACTGTGCTACAGTAGCTCTTCTGTGCAATTGGACCAAACAGGCTGGAAAACATGCCTGGAAAACTCACCTGAACTTTGGCCAAATATGGTGACCTTGGTTGGGTCTCCGCCAAACACGTGGATGTTTTTTTGAACCCACCGAAGAACCTGAATTTGGTCCATGAAGCCATAGTTCCCTGTATGCAACATGAACAGTGGGCAATATATTATGATTGTTCGTGGTAAATTACAATAACACACGTATCTGAACACACTCAAGCACAATGCAACCTCTGCATTTAACCCATCACACGTGCACACGTGGAGCAGCTGGCAGCTACCAACAGCGCCCGGGGAGCAGTGTAGTGGGACGGTACCTTACTCAAGGGAACCTCAGTGGTGCCCGGGCTGGGACACGAACCTGCAACCTTCAGGTCTCAAAGGCAGCGTCCTAACCACTAGGCCTCCACTGCCCGTATATAATGGGTATTGTCATTGTTTCTAGAACACAAACAATAGGATGTAGCATACAAATGGCCAAGACAACTGCATAAACTGCACAGTAACAAGACGATGATTGGATGTCAGCCTGTAACATTCTCATTTTATTCATTCATTTTTAAGAATTGTTCTATTTTTCCTTCTGTTTCTTGTGAAAGTGATATAGAATGTGCAATGAAAACGTCTTTGAGTATTTTGATGTTATATTTTTTGCCATATTGCTCTGTTTAAAATGATGCACTAAAATAATTTTGTAGCAATGTTGCTCTGGTTTTCATGATCTAATAATGACAACAAGTCTGGGTCCATTCCTGTATATGTATCCCAGACTAAAACCTAATGACCTTTGACAAGTGCAGAGCATTAATGTGGGTGGACACTGGTTTATCCCAGGAAAGACAGCTTTCCTGAGCAGTTTGGACATTACATGTCGACCCGGTCAGACAGCTCTGTCAAAGCAACTGACCTGAGGTATTGGTGGGTGAACCCTCTCTCAGTATCTCCAGGGCCATGAAGCCAAAGGCATTGAGCCTGTAGTTGAGACTGACAAAGACCGTTTGTGTTTTGGCTGCTAGCTCTTCAGTGGGTGAGTAGCCTTTCTCCTGCCCACTCAGCATGTTTAAACACCCTCCATGGATCCACACCATGACGGGCAGGGGCTCTGCAGGTGGTAGGCTGGGTGTGAACACGTTTAGATGAAGGCAATCCTCATTTCCGGACACAACGCCATCTTTTTTCATAGGCTGCACCTGTGCACAAACGCTACGCACGTGGGTAGCATCGTAGATGCCATGCCAGCACTTGCCAGCATCCTTTAGATCTTCTGGAGGCTTCCACCGGCGTTCGCCAACAGGCGGGACAGCATATGGGATGCCCTTGAAGGAGTAAGCTCCACCCTCCCAGCGCCCACGCAGCCAACCACAGTCTGTGAACACTTCCGCAAAGCCCCGGGGTGGAGTATGGGCCAGGTAGGCCAAATATCCAGCAAGAGTAAGTAAGCCAAGTATTCCACAGGCTATTAAAAACATGCACCTCCTTGACACTACCAGGAATGGGCTGACGTAGTGACGTCGGACATACTGGATCTCCTCCTCCCCCTCATCCTGCACTAGGTAGCGGTATTCGTTCCTCGCAGGAACTTCAAACGCGTCCTCGTTCATCTCGTCTCTAGGATAAACAAGTATAAACAGAGAGAGGGACAAATTAAAGGAGAGGAAGACTGAAGGCATGCGAGAGTTTTTCCTGACTCATGTTCCAAGTAAAGGGTCAACAGAGGTGATATATGATCGTTCTGCTTCTCTACTCACATCTGCAGGTAAAAAACACTGCTGTCTTCACTTAACAGACAGGTTCTTCCAACTGGGCTCTAATGTGGACTTGTTTTGATAATATTTTATTTCTTTAGTGTTACTCCAGGCATTACTGGAAACATTGGGAGAAGAATAAAAAAAAACAGAACTTCTTATCAGGTTCAAGACATTTTGGAGGTTCAGGAAGTGCATAGAAAGTGAAGATGGCACAAAAATCTATTGAAGAAGGTAGACGTAGGCCCACCACTGTGCAGAGGATTGTTATTACTGCAAAGAACCTGTGGGCATCAGGTCAGGGTCGAGTATGCCACAGGAAAACTGCACTGTGTGCACATTGTCAATGGACTGCAGGAAAACCCTTGAAAATAGAACTTTCTTGAAGAAACAATGGCTCATTTGCTCACTGGGCAATAGAGGCAAGAGCCTACTGCTACATGGACAGAGTTAAACCAATTGTTTTGGCCTTGGCCACATTAGCTACTATATAGTAATGACATGCTTTGTGATCAAAATGCTTTTGATAGACTTCAAATTATGACGTTTCTGAAAAACCATAAACTTTTTGGAAAGTGAAAGTGCTACATAGGTGAAATAATGACTCCAGCAAAACACATCTTTCCAAAAAAAAGCAACTGGAGTTAAAATTCAAAAGCAGTGGCTCCAAAAAAGGGCGTATGATCATAAAAAAAACAAAATGTTCTCTTTTGTAGTGATGTGACGGGATTGGCATTCACGCTGGACGGGTATTGGCATTATGGGATGGGTACTAACACTGCTGTTGGGCCCTTGAACTCGCAGTAGCCTGTGCCTGACGATTAATGAACATAATGCTGAACCAAATTTGACAAGCCTGAGTTCCTCCCAGAAAAATGCAGCTGTGAGTGATCTTAAGCTTAGCTCGAGCTGACTGGCTGCTGACTAAACATGCTGCATTTCCTTATTTTTGTAAGGAAGTTACCAAAAATGCTCCCTGGCTCCACCTGCTGTCTTACCCTCCTAGCAATGGTGTTTTTGTGGGAGGGGGCGGGGCTTAATATCTGAAAGCGGAACAAACTGAACCACTCCTCGTAGTGCACACGATTCATGCTGCTGCCTTTTATCAGCCACACATAAAAACATTACCTCTGACCCAGAGTGAATGTTCAAACAGATGTTGTTGCTCTGTCCTGCTGTGTGAATCAAACCATGACGCCTTTGTACCATTACACCCCTGATAAAAGATATTAATATAGTATGATAACAGTGTTAAACTCATACTCTTCACGCTCTTCTACGTATGTGGAAACCAAGCTGTTTTAAATTCCCTGTTTTTCTGATGTCACAAAAAAACAAGGCATTGACACATTGTCACTGTCCATGCAAAACCATCTCAATTTTGGTTGTTTTGATATTGATTTTTCTCACAGCAACTGGCCCTTGCTTCATAATGAACACACACACACACAGTTAACTAGTCCTTAATTGTATATTTATTTACTAATATTTAACTTTTTATGAATTTTTTTTGCATTTTTTGCACATCCTGCTACTTTGCACCTGGTCGTCCCATAACTGTGCACTGGTCACTGTTGTACTGTCTTTGTTTGTACCTGTCTGTCTTTGCACTGTCCTGCAATATTTGCACATCTTTGCACTCGCTGCACTTTATGTGGTCGGTTGTGTAGTGTTTGTGGTCCTGTGTTTCCTGCAGCACCGTGGTTCTGTAGGAACGTTGTTTCATTTCACTGTGTACTGTGTGAACTGTATGTGGTTGAAATGAGAATGAAAGCCGACTCGACTTGACTTGAACAGACCCATAGAAATGCACTTGTTCTAAATATTCTTACATTTAATTAGAAATAAGGAACATTTTGTCTTTACAATTCTGGACAGCGATGATATGCAAACACTTATCCATATATAGGGGTTTAGCCTCTCTTCATTATGGGGAACTTTTAAGCAGTGTTTCCGCTTGGAGTGCTTTTCCAATGAAGCACAATATATGGAAGCCAATCAGAGAAGAGATTGTCAGCATATATCAGTGTTAAAAGCACAGTAAAAATAACATGCTGTATGATTTCAGGGGGTTGAAATGATTAGGTAAACATGAACTGTGGTGCATAAATCCACAGAAATGTCAAAAGTGGACCATATGGGGAAATATGAATAAAATGAAGCACGTGGGCTCTTTAGGTACTGAGGAACGTCCAGAACTGCAGTGAAATCCATCATCTCTCAGCAGAGGAGCTGAAGTGTGTTAGGCTTGTTCTTTCTTCTTCTCTTTTTGATTCAGTCTCGCTCTAAAATAAAGTCACGACTCTCAGAATGAAAGCTGTGGAAATCACACAGCAATGCAGACAAACACAAAAAGATAATAGTAGCTGAATATTAGTGACTAGGTGGTAAATGGTGGTAAAGATCAGCTGTAAATGCTCACAATAATACAAATGCATCCATGTAGTATGAACATGTAACTGAGTAAATGGACCTGTTTGCTACTCACCTCTGGATTAGGGTTGCCAGTTTGAATTCAAAGACTAGAGCTCGAAGGCAGTGGAAAGGCGAGGGTGATGTAGGACATGAATTTGCTGGACTGGGCGGTTGTTCGGTGCTGGTTGAACACTACAAACAATGCAGTTATATCCAACATCAGTAAGAGAATGCTTACTTTTCAGAGTGCACACTGTCACATTTTCTCATTGTGATATCATGATATTTCGATGCATTGTTGCACCCCGACTCCACTCACACACTCAACACTCACTCGACCTGTCAATCTGCATCATTTTATCTTTTTTTTTTGGTTTGCACAAGTGCACCTGTGCATAGATCTGTCACCACAGCTAAACAGAGGGGTGGTGTTGAAATCTTGACTGGAGTGGCACTGGGACCTTATGGCCATCAGTATTTTAGCTATTTGCGCTGATTCTGGGTTTGTTTATTTTGGGTCTATGAATTTAGTTTTTCTCACCAAAATTAAAAAAAACAACAACAACAAACAAGAGATAATTTAAGAAAACTGAAAGACCCAAAAAGAAACCCCAAACGTTCACATAATATCAGCAGCATAAAATGGTTTTAAAGTGACAAGAAGATCATTTATCACAATTATTCCTGGGACAATATATCGGTCCACACAAAAGCAGTAATCGTGCCTTTGTGTGGGAGAAGACAACTCGCTCTTACAGCCGACAACAAGGTTTGGAGTTACAAGGAGCATAAAAAACTATGGAGGAAGGCAGGCCAGGTGAATCGAGAAGAAGGTGAGTAAAACAAGTCAAACAAGTAAAATAATGTACAAGCAGATATTAGCAGGAGCCAGTGGGGAAGATGTTGACTTTTACCCAATATAGCTGTTTTCCCTGCGTTTCCCCAACACAACACAGCCGACACACTGTCACTAATGTACACACGTCTCTAACATAAACAAGAGAGAACGGACGGCTGCGGTGGGTTTGTTTTGCTACATTACAACATGAAGTAGCATTAGCAGTTTATGATGTGTAAAACTAGCTGCAGATGCTGGTATAATGTTGTAAATGCTGGTTTTGGTTTTGTGGCCGATGCAGATATTCTATATTGATCCATACGCACATGGCCCATCTGCCCATGTTCATGCCAATAAAAAATAAATAATACAAATGCAAAAAATGGGAAGGCATGGACTGGAATAGAAAAATGTAACTGGCATATAACTTAGATTTGTTTAGATATACATAATAATAACAATAATAATAATAATAATAAT
>JBBPDA010000021.1:19929782-19942367 GCA_037974385.1 Arnoldichthys spilopterus | reverse complement strand
AGTCACTCAGTCAGGCAGTCAGTCAGTCACTCAGTCCCTCAGTCCCTCAATCAGTCCCTCAGTCAGTCAGTCAGTCACTCAGTCCCTCAGTCAGTCAGTCAGTCCCTCAGTCAGTCCCTCAGTCAGTCAGTCAGTCAGTCAGTCAATCAGTCAGTCAGTCAGTCAGTAAGTCAGTCAGTCAGTCAGTCAGTCAGTCACTCAGTCAGGCAGTCAGTCAGTCACTCAGTCCCTCAGTCCCTCAATCAGTCCCTCAGTCAGTCAGTCAGTCAGTCAGTCAGTCACTCAGTCCCTCAGTCAGTCAGTCAGTAAGTCAGTCACTCAGTCCCTCAGTCACTCAGTCAGTCAGTCCCTCAGTCAGTCAGTCAGTCAGTCAGTCAGTCAGTCAGTCAGTCAGTCAGTCACTCAGTCCCTCAGTCAGTCAGTCAGTCAGTCAGTCAGTCAGTCTGTAAAAGTGCTGTACCTCACTCAGTTATTTCATTAGAGTGTTGTGCTGTTGTCTGCATGCTTTTACCACAGCTCCGGCTGGGACAGGAGCCAGACGTGGGGGGTGGGGGTGGGGGGGATGGTCGAGGAGGAAAAATTAAAAATTGATATAAATCTTCCCATTAAATATTCAGTCAGTAACTGCCTTTGTTCCTTCGCATTACAAGAAAGTGACATCAGGCTCAGAACAGAAAGCCTGTCTTTACAGCATGTTCGTCCCCATGTTCATCTAACATTGATGCCACGGAGGCTCTTGACACAGAATACTTCCCTGAGTGCTCCTGCCATGCTCGCGCCTTCGCACTGGGAGGAGTGACGTGCTGGCGCTCCGGCCGTAGATGATGAGGCTGTGAAAGCTTTATCGACTGCTGGTTGATGCTTTGTTTTTTTTTCTGCTGCTGTTTGTTTTCCTGTGGTGTGGCAAACTGAGCTATCGAGCACTAAAGCAGATGATAAAGTGTTAGAGGCTCATTTCTCCTCTGTCATCAATAAGCCCCTACGGTGTGTGATTAGAATCGCTCTAATCACCTCCCCGCTCGCCCTGTTCACCAGCAGGTCCGCAAGAACCTAACATCATCCTCACGGATCATCCACCGCTCCTTTGGGCATGTCAGTGTGTGTGTGTGTGTGTGTGTGACCACTGGGCCACAGAGTTTAGGGGTAATCCATTTTCGAACGCCTTTAACCTAAGCCCTTATTATTCAGTTATGCCGGTTAAACGGGAATTTCTCTCATTTTTCATGGTTTCCATGAAATTGGATGGTTACAATTTCAGCCATAACATTAACACCACTGACCGGTAACGTGAATAACATTCTATCCGCATGTGAACGGTCCGTTCTTGAAGTTGATGTGCTGGAAGCAGGAAAAATGGCCGAGCGCAAGGATCTGAGCCGCTTTGACCAGGGCCTTATTGTGATGTTCTAGACAACGGAGCATCTCCAGAACGGCAGGTCTTGTAGAATGTTCCAGGTGTGCACTAGTTAGTACCTACCAAAAGTGATCCAAGGAAGGAGAACTGTTGAATCAGCAACAGAGTCATGGGCACCCAAGGCTCACTGAAGCATGTGGGGAGTGAAGGCTAGCCCATCTGGTCTGATCCCACAAAAGAGCTACTGTGGTGTAAAAAGTGATGCTGACTCTGATAGAAAGGGGTCAGAACACACAGTGCAGCACAGTCAGAGCTGTTCCAGCAGCAGGAGGGACACACTCAGTATTAAGCAGGTGGTGTTAATGTTATGGCTGATCTATAAAGGTAGTTCACAGTGGTTGTGAATGGAACCAGACGTCTGAAGAGTTCAATGCCTTTTAAAGCTCCCTCTTAGAAGGTTATTCAGTGAAATGGTTATAAATACACTGCATGATGGCGGAGACACTGTTTTACTGTGGCTTTGATCATGTTTGGGCCTATGTTGAAGTCTGTTTTCCATGGGGGCCCACAAGGAAAACAAATTGTTTCTCATTTCTTACTGTTTTACCATCATTATTCCATATGAAATCTCAGAACTCACTGGTGGGTTTGGATAGTTAATGGTTCTGTTTGTGTTGTAGACATTGTGACCTCTGGTTCCATTCATCACCACTGTAGAGAAATCTGTAAGTTTCTGTACAGTGAAGCATTACACATCAAAAAACTCTGAATTACTATGTTTACCAGTCAAATATTCAAGCACTGGATTATGCAGAAAATTAGCAGAATTACTCTTTATTTATGCAAATGAGACATAATTTATTTCAAAATGCATAAATGTGAAAAATGTTAAAAAAAGGCAAACAGAAATGTAGCTTTTGGGTGATGGTAGAATTAACATGTTTATTTTATTGTGAAGTGAGTCTAGAGAGAGGATTTTACACAACAGATAATAATAAAATAGTAATAATAATTTCTCTTTATATAACGCCTCAAACCCAGAGTCACTTTAATTGGTCAGTAACAACACTTCGACACTATCGACAGTTACAATCAGAAAAACAGAAAAGTTGAACGAAATCTCACCGTTTTACTCTCTGACTATTGTTCTACAACATTTTCAGGTCATTTGTAGTACAAAGTCTATCAAAAAAATCATGGTGTGAGTCATATATCAGTAAATCCTTCTGTAACACCGCTCAGAATAGAGGTAGGATTGAGGTAAACTTCCATAAATGTATGTGCTGTGAGTTTAGGATTCGGCCTCAGAGCTGCATCACCCAATGAGAGCTTAGGGAACGTGTGTGTGTGTGAATGTCATTAATACAAAGTAAAGAGAGATTCTGAAATGAATGGATGATTATGGAGATGAGTAGTAAAGGAGAGTGAGATTCTGTATGAAAGGAGAGTGAGATTCTGTATGAAAGGAGAGTGAGATTCTGTATGAAAGGAGAGTGAGATTCTGGGATGTTACTGATGAAATGTATCCAAAAATCTGAAATAAGGTGGAGATCAGCGTTTGTGTCTGCAGTGGTGTTGCCCTAAGGGGATAATCCTACTCTAGTGATAAAGGACTAGGCCCCACCGATCAGAATGACTGTGCGTGTGTAAGTGGGCAGGGGTCATTGTCCTGATGGGCTGGGGGTGAAGAGGCCTTTGTGGGGGCTGAGGGGCCACTCACTGGGGTCAAACCTATTGTGTTCAAGGTGGAGTTTGGGGGCGGGGGTACTGTTCCAGTAAAGCAGACTGACAGGAGGTGGACAACACTGGAGTATAGCGGAGTGAGAAGAGAACTGAGAACTGAAGCTTGAGCCGGTTCTGAGGGTCCAGTTTCTCCTGCATATAATACAAAAATACACTCGTTATGTTTCAGTGCCCCTCATCAAAGGGTTTTTCGCATTTAAAAATAAAAAAGCTTAAATTTAAAGCATGAAAAATATTTAAAAAGCTTAAATTGAGATGAAACAATTAAAATGTTCTGTATATTAAAAATAAACACTATGTATCACCCCTTATACATCAGAGTTCGCGGTGGCCAACTAACCACTCCCCCTTTTTTAGTGCTGGATTCTAGGTTAAAACATATACGTTGTGGAAAATATGGAAAAATCTTAAATTTTAATTAAAATTTGCATTTAAGCTTTAAGGCTGTAGCTCAAAATATCTTAAATTTGATGATTTTGTCATAAAATGATTATGAAATATACATGTTCAATCAGTGCTTTTCACTGACACACAGGGTGCAAAATATGGAGGGGGCGTCTCGAGAGGTCCAGGCCCCCCCCCCCAAAAAAAAAAATTAAACAGAAAAATTTGAGTGACACCAAATGGCTGAAATGAGCCAATTAAACCCCTCCCCCTATTCCCCAACGCCGTAAAAAAATGGTCAACTCCTCCCACAACCTCCCCTCACACACACACACACACACACACACACACACACCACACCACATGGTCGTCAAGGGTTTTGGAGATTTCGTTGTTGCAACGAGTAGGTGCACTGTGTGCTGTCCTGTGGTGTGTTCACAATGACAAATAATCACTCACTGTGAGCAGTGGAGGCCTAGTGGTGAGGACGTTGTCCTTGTGAACTAAAGGTCGCAGGTTCGAGTCCCAGCCTGAGCACCACTGAAGTGACCTTAAGGGAGGTGCCGTCCCCCCCGGGTGCTGTTGGTAGCTGCCCACTGCTGCATGTGTGATGGGTTAATGCAGAGGTCACATTTCGTTGTGGTGCACTTTGTGTGTGAGTGTGTTCACAATGACACAATAAGTCACTTTCACTTTTTTTTCCAGAGCAGCCAGTGCCACTGTATGGTGAGGAGAGACATGCTGCCTCTGATCTGAGCTGTCTCTTCTGTTCGCCCTGGGCCTGCGCTCTGTAAATCTCTGCTTGGGTTATAAATAAAGGCTCATTGTTGACCTTTATATTACTGAGCTGCGTTTGCTTCATGTAGGAGGTGCTGCAGAATGTGCCTCATCAGCCCCTGCAAGCCTGCATGCTTTATACACTCTTTTAGCCACTGAGGTCATTAGCTCGGTCATGGTGCTCATGTGTGGGTATGCACATGTGTGTAGGTGTTCATGCCCTTTGCAGTGCCATTCCCATGCTGCCTTTTCTTTCTCCTAAAGTTTACTGCCCACGCACAGGTATCCCGTGAGTTGCCTGTGTTTAAAGGGCCCCGTCCAATATTTCTCATGCACTCGTTCACTAATTCACTTATTCACTTATTCACTTATTCACTTATTCACTTAATCTTCTTGCGCCACAGATGAAATTGGTGTGGCTTGCTGTACCAAACGTGCTCTGTATTCACTTTACATCCCTTAAAATCAAACAGGCTGCATGTCAGAGGGGGTGGGATATACTAGGCAGCAACTGAACAGTCAGTTCTTGGAGTCGATGTGCTGGACGCTGAAAAAATTGGGGCGTAAGGATCTGAGCCATTTTGACAAGGGCCTCGTTGTGATGTTCTAGACGAGTCAGAGCAGGTGTGCAATAGTAAGTACCTACCGAAAGTGATCCAAGGAAGGACGACAGGGTCATGGTCACCTGAGGTTTACTGGTGCATGTGGGGAGTGAAGGCTAGCCCTTCTGGTCCGATCCCACAGAAGAGCTACCCTGGTGTAAAAAGTGACGCTGGCTCTGATAGAAAGGGGTCAGAACACACAGTGCAGCACAGTCAGAGCTGTTTCAGCAGCAGGAGAGACACACTCAGTATTAGGCAGGTGGTGCTAATGTTATGGCTCATCGGTGTATATATATATATGTATATATATTATGTTCTGATTGGCTGCCCTGCATTATACCTCATTTAAATAGCGGTTCAGCATGAATGAACGAGGTTGAACGAGCACACGTATTCAAATGCACTGGTTTTTATGACATCACAAACACAAGGAATTGTTAGATATATTATGTATGAATATTTACTGAAACCCAAACAATGTTTAAATTACACAGTTATTCCAACAAAAAAAAGCAAGGAAAGCATTTTTACGATGATGACCCTTTAATGTGACTCCGCTGGTGATCAATAGGGACTTTTTTCATTTTCCCTGGAATATTTTAAACAGAACAACAACGAAAAAACGCGCATGTGCCTACATGCAGCATCGGAGGAAGTGATTCATTATTCACTGAGGTTCTGCGCTAACGTGGAGCTATATTGAGCTACATTCATCCTTTGTCCCCCCACGTGTACAGGGAGATGAATGAGAGTGGAGAAAATGATCAGACCCAGGAGGTTAGGAGTGGGATAGAGTGTGTGTGTGTGTGTGTGTGTGTGTGTGTACGTGGGGGGATTTCCAGAAATAAGGAGCGTTGAGCGCTGGGTTCATTCCTTAGAGAGCCCCCCTTTTCCTTAGGATTCGGAGTGACTGATTGTTTGCGCCTGTTGTGTGTTTTCTTTGCCATTTGTACATTAAATTACCCGGCCAGTTTATTAGAAACACCTAGCCTGTACTTCTGCGTAGTGGCCACTTTATTAGAAACACCTACTGTACACTTTGGCACACTGGCCACTTTATAAGAAGCACCTGCCCCATACCTTCACTGACTTGCCACTTTATTAGAAACACCCTTCTTGGCACTTCCACACACTGGCCAATTCATCGTCGACTCCTAACATGCACTTCTACACACTGGCCAGTTTATTAGAAACACCTACCCTGTATCTCTACGTGCTGGACACTTTATTAGAAACACCTAGCCTGTACTTCTGCGTAGTGGCCACTTTATTAGGTACACCTGCACTGTTAGTGGTCATGGTAGTGTGTCCGAGCGTTTCTGCTAGCTGATGTAGTGTGTGTTCTCTAGTGCTGAGCTGTCCAGTGACTTTGCGTTAGAGGCAGTCCAAGTGCATCGAGTGATTTCTGAAGTGGCCAGTGACACTGTCCCACAAAATCTGGAAAAAAAACTTATTTTGTAGCCACAGTGCATCACTATTCAGCCCCCTCTCACACGCATACGCACACGTCTTCTCCATCATGTGTGGGCTGTTGGAATGGCCGGATTGTTACCCGGCCTTGAACTCAGCTGTTCCTCGGCTGACACTTTCTTCTGCCCGCAGATCTCACGACAAATCACAACCCAAATACTGGGAGCGCTGAGATTTAGTGCTGACTAATGGCTGTGTCGACATACTGACGGAATGGGATGCCAGAAAGTGTGTTTGTGTGTGTGTGTGTTAAATATTCAGTAAGGCTGGTGAGCAGCTGTTCGCTGTGTGACGTGTTTGACAGGTTTAATGACCCTGACCCCAGTCAGCAGGAGCCTATGCCAGAAAGACCTACTGACACAGGGCAGGACGGCAGGACACCAGGATGAACCTCTAAGGCTGAATCTTAGCTTTCAGATGGGAAAAGCAGCAGCACTCAGCAGATTTGCCTGATTTGAATATTATTGGACACAACTGACTGAATGCACAGGCCTCATTACGCCGGGGTCGCTGGGGACACGTCTCCACCACTTTTGAAAAATGTTACGTTTCTTCGCCCCTACCCACCCCCCCTGGTGGGATTACTATGATGAGTGGTCCCCAGCAAATCCAGTGTGATCAAGTAAGCAGCATGGAAAGGGGTGGGCCCAAAGCACCAGCCTAGGGTTAGTGCCTTGATCAGGGTTTAGCTTTGAGTTTGCTGCTGATCAGGACTCCCATTGCTGTAGTGTTGGTGGTGAAGCCCATAACCGCTCCCTGGTTTCCAGGTGCTGGTAGGCGAGTTATCAATTACGTGTCCACTGTGCCGCTGTGTAACGGTAGGTCGTGGTGAGGAAGCAAATGCAACGTTGTAAAATAAATACTAAAGATTTAATAAAGAAAAACAGAACACTGACTACAAAACAGAACATAAACACACGTAAGCTCAGGCAAGACAAGAGACGACCACAGCGTTTGTACAACGTACACACAAAACATCCGACAACCACAAACTCAACAGACAGGAACTAAATAGACACACTAAATTATCTACAGCTGACAGGGAGTGACGTATAACGAGAAACAGCTGACGAGGGTGTGGCTAACTCAAACACGAGGAAATTCAAAATATAACACAGAAATACAGAGGACACGGAGGGGCGTATACGTGATACGCTGCTGTAATGTCGATGGTTGAACATGAGCTGCTACTGTAATTATGTATGAATTAAGAAAAAACTTCATTTAAAGACGTTTTGCAGAGGAAAACGAGCTCCCTGTGAATATGGGGAATGAAACTAGAGCTTATTCAGATTTCACAGGTTGTGGGATGGATTGTTAAAGATGGTCATGAGTGAGAAGGTTTATAATAAAGAAATTATACCCTCATCGCTAAAATCGCCACCCACCCTCCGTCCATCCATCCCCCCACCCTCCGTCCATCCATCCATCCATCCATCCATCTTCAGTTTCCGGGTCGCGGGGAAGCTGAAGACAATCCCAGCTGACTGCGGGCCTGAGGTGAGGTTCACCCAGGACAGGAGACCAACCCATCACAGGGCAACACATAGACAGAACCATTTACACACACACTCACACCTACAGGCAATTTAGAGCATCCAATCAGTGGGAGGAAACCGGAGAACCCGGAGAAAACACACACGAACACGGGAAGCGCAGCAAACTCCACACATAAAGGCCCCGTGGCTGACCCGAGGATCGAACCCAGGACCTTCTCGCTAACCACTGCACCACCGTGCCGCCCCCGCCCCCACCGACCCACTGGTCAAATTTGGTAAAAGTTCTTTTCAAGCACGACGTATACCTGTAAATTTACATACATTTATCACGGGCTCTGCCTCTTTTCACAGTAAACATTAAATGCAGTTTCTGCTTGTTTTGAAAACGTCCAGTTAAACGATGCAGTTATTTCCTCAGTCACACTGACGGCTGTATTACACTAAACTGAAGGTGGATCTTCGTCTTCGTAGGTGAGCGAGGCAACGTTAATTAGAAGTGTCTTCGCTGTGTTTAAACATTATTTCTTACTGTGGATACTGTGCATGATTTTTTGATTCCAAGAGTCTGCATTTGTGCTGTTGTCATTATTTATGGAGAGCTGTGAACTGCTCCCCCCGGTGTGAGACCCTCGGGGGCTTCTAGGCCTTCAGAAAAGGCTTTGTGTGTTATTCAAAAATACAAAAAATTGACGTGTGTAATTGTTTTGTGTATTTTTATCCAACACTGTCATGTTTATATTTAAACTCTGCGTGTGTCGGGTTAGACACGTATTTCACTGTCATGTTGTTGCTGGTAATGGTATAAATGGGTAGTTTTGGTGCATAAAAACAGAAATAGCAGCTTCATCAGTCTTTACATTAGATTCAGTTTCATTTCTGCAGAAATAGTGTAAATTACAGAAAAGTGCAAAGTCAACGATGCTGTGTAGCAGTCTGTACAGTGTTACTGACTATGGTGAGCAGTATATACAGATTATAAGATATGTACAGTGTATAAAATATGTTATAAATAGGAGTGAAGTGGGCGGAGCTGAGGGCCATATGTACAGTAGAGACAAATATACAGTTGGTTGTATAAATATACAGTAGTTGCAGAAATGTGCAGCTTGTGTATGTACAGTATAAATAATGTCTAATGCTTCATTTTAGGGACCTTTAGTGAAGCTGCATTTGCTGATCTCAAGGCTCGATTTGGAACAGACCCAGACAGACACTTTTAAATCAGTTCCAGATGAAACAGGCAGCCAGTGAAACAGAGCTGATGTGACTTGCAGCAGAAACGGAGGACACGGGCCCTTTAAGGTTCTTAATGCCACCTTTCCTTTATGTTTGCGCTCCGGCAGAGAGACTTGTGTAAACTGCAGGAGTGTGTTACAGTGTGCGGTCTCAGCTGGAAGCCGTGCCCTTCGCTGGGGTCAGAGCGGTGGAGGCTGTCGTATTTAGGCCGAGTTTTTTCCCACACACACTTTGCGTTCAGGCCTCCGAACGGCTGTGGGAGTGAATTAGGCTTTTAAATAGAATCCTCACTCCTGTTCCAGCTCAGAGGCCACAGCGCAGAGGAGTAGGAGCCACGGTTTTTGTTCTGTGTGTGTGTGTGTGTGTGTGTGTGGTGAATGGTAGAACTGCGTCAGGTGCTGATAGGCTCACACACTCGTGGTTCACTCTCTGAGGCCTGATATTAGGACAAGAAATGCAGTGTGGGGGTAGAAGGAGGGAAAAGTGATGAAATTGTGTGTGTGTGTGTGTGTGTGTGTGTGTGTGTGTGTGTGTGTGTGTGTGTGTGTTTGTAACTATTAATCTGATGCTCTGAATTATTCAGTGTCCATTTTGCCCAAGTGCTGTAGAGTCAGTGCTCTTAGGGCAGAGCGGCACTCTAAACAGCTTTGGCAGGGTTCACTTGTCGTTCAGCTGTGTGTGTGTGTGTGTGTGTGTGTGTGTGTGTTCTTGAGTCACGGGATCTTATGTGAACATATTTCAGTCCATTAAACCCACTCCCTATTCAGACACTCCTGATTGGTTAGTTCAGTGCTCCCCTCATCCAATACTCTTCTCCTTCACCTGTCTGTCTCCATCCATCCCTCTTTTCTCTCTCGTTCTCTTTCACTCTGTCCCGTTCTCTTTCTATCTCTTTTTTTTTTCTTTTTCTCTCCCTCACTCTCTTTCTCTCTTGCTCCCTCAAGGCTTGTGTAGCTAACAAGTAATGAAAGGTCATGGACAGCAGTTAGCATCATGCTAAAAGAGGGTCTGGCGTCCCTTTCCACGCCACCCATTCGGACTGAGTGGCAAAACCTTCTGCACACTGGCTGCCTTCAGTGCAAAACTGCAAAACACAACCGACAAACAGTTGTCTGCTTAAATTAAGGGCGGTTGGACTCTTCGGTGATGCTTACAACTTTACTTAAAGAACCAGTGCTCCATGGACTTTGACTCGAGGCCAGGAGTCGAGGTTCCTCATGTATTTGCAGTGTGTTTATCTGGATTCGAGGCCGGGAGGGAAAACCACACAGTGAAGCCTAAAGGCCACAAAATGACAAGAGAGGTAAAGTTTTGACAGCCCATTGTGCGTGTATGGCAGGACTCGGAGAGACGTGTTTGGATGCAGTAGCACTGACGTTATATCTGGAGTGGAGATGCACAGTGACACACCATGCACTTCACTGCCATGTCAGCGGTTTCGGCCGGCACGAAAAAAGGAAATCTGCTGCTCTGAGCTGCTTTCTTTGGCATTTGGCAGTTTACAAAAAGATTCCTCTGATTTCTTGTCGAATCTCAGTCTTTTTGCCAGTGTCAGTGACCTCCGCCCACTGTGATGCCACACGCATTCCCTCTGTTTCATGCCTAAGTTATCACACACTCACCTTTAACCATGAGTTGTGTCATCTCTAAGACTCACTCGTGTGGTTTCAAACACACTGACACACGGAGCTAAAATCAGCAGAATCGCGGTTGATTTTGTTCTGTTCTTACACCTATCAGCCATAACATTAACACCACTGACAGGTAACGTGAATAACATTAACTCTCTAGTTAATTCGTTACAATGGGGGTGTCAGGGGGGTGGGATATATTAGGGAGCAAGTGAACAGTCAGTTCTTAAAGTTGATGTGCTGGAATCGAGAAAAATGAGCAAGCATATGGATCTGAGCCACTTTGACAAGGGTGTTATTGTGACGTTCTAGACGAGTGAGTCAGAGCTTCTCCAGAACGGCAGGTCTTGAGTGGAGTGCTCCAGGTGTGCAGTAGTTAGTACCTACCAAAAGTGATCCAAGGAAGGAGAACTGGTGAATCAGCAGCAGGGTCATGGGCACCCCAGGCTCACTGATGCATGTGGGGAGCAAGGCTAGCTTGTCTGCTCAGACCCCACAGAAGAGCTACTGTGTAAAAGTGAATGCTGAGTCTAATATAAAGGGGTCAGAACACAGTGCACCACAGTCAGAGCTGTTTCAGCAGCTTCAGGGGGACTTGCACAATGACTAGGAGACTCCCAGGGCGTCCAGGAGAGGTGGGACGTCTGAGCAATGTGTGCCCGGACTGTAATTCAGCCGTCAGGACTGAAAGGTTAATCTCATTGGACATTCGTTATCTCCCGCATCCAGCACGTCTGTCCTGATTGTGACCTTCAACGGGGTCATCCTGGAGGTCAAACACGACACAAGTCACTTTTGCACCTCTGTGACTTGTTTACCCTCCGCCGTTTTCACCACTGTCAAGATGTATGAGCTGTTCCATAGTGTAGCAGATGCTCATCGACCTTTTTTCTTTCTTCCCCTCTTTCTTTAATCCTTATGGGCCAAATCAATGTCTTTTGTCACAGCCGCTTATCGGCGAGGGGCGGGGCCCCCGCGTTCCGGCGTTAGTGCCTAACGTGGGGGTTTACAGGCAAGCCTGTGAGTCGAGTGGAGGTGAGGAGAGAGGGGGGAGGGGGAGGGGTCCATTAAAAGTGCGATAAAACTCAATAATCTCCCCATCTGAGTGGCCCAAGGCCACAGGCAACACGCAGACGGGCAGCGTAATTAACTCCAAACAGCCCTCATGACTGCATAGATCTCTTTAAATGAAGGAGCTAATGGCTGTTGGGTGCTGATCTAATTTAGCCACTGAGAGTGGGTCGAACTGCATTTGGGAGAAGCAAAGGAGAATCTGGAGGAGGGAGGAGGGTGGCAAAAGAGTGAAAGAGAGAGAAAGAGAGAGAAAGAGAGAGAGAGAGAGAGAGAGAGAGAGAAAGAGAGAGAGAGAGTCTGTAAAAAAAATGAAAGAGGGAGAAAGAAAGGGAGAGAACAGAGAGGAAAAAGAGAAAGGGGACATTTGTCACAATGAAAGACAGGAGGGAATAGAGAGAAGGAGAGTGAACAGGGAGAGAGAGCCCGCGGAGAGTAAAAGCAGGGGAAGAGAGAGAGAGAAATAGGTAGAGAGGTGGGAGAAAGGAGAGAAGGGGCATCTAGAGAGCGTGTGTGAGTGAGAGTTAGTGAGAGAGGGAGAGACAAAAGAATCAGAGTCTGTAGAGAAGGAGAGAGAGAGGGGGGATGTAAATGAGAGAGAAAGAGACAGATAGAGAGAGAAAGAAATAGATAGTCTGTAGAGTGTGAGAGGGAGAGATAGAGAGATAGTAGAAGAGAGAGGAAGAAAGAGTTCATTTAAGAGATGGAGAGAAAAGGAGATTGTACACAGAGAGAGAGAGAGAGAGAGAGAGAGAGAGAGTAAAAGAGGGAAAGAGTGAAAGTGAGAGAGTCAAGAGAGGGAGAGAAACATGAGAGAG
>JBBPDA010000021.1:19918167-19929682 GCA_037974385.1 Arnoldichthys spilopterus | reverse complement strand
GTTGTTTTGGGTAGAGTGTATGTGTGTGTGTGTGTGTGTGTGTGTGTGTGTGTGTGTGTGTGTGAGAGAGAGAGAAACGATAATTAAGTCCCAATGAACACAAACAGATTCTGTTGTGTGTTATAACTAAAATGTGTGTGTGTAGAGTTGGGAATTGAACACACACACACATACACACACACACACACACACACACACACACACACACACACACACACAAATAAACCACAGATTATTCTGTGTTCTCTAAAACACAGGAAAGAAAATGTGTTTTAGTTTTTAACTACAAAACAGCAGCTCCTCTACACTAACGTTGGCTTAATCACGACATCACGTTCACAATTAGACCTACTAGTGAGTAAGTGATCATTTGTCATTGTGAACACACCCCAGTACGAAATGTGACCTCTGTATTCAACCCATCTGTGTAGGAGCAGTGGGCAGCTGACGTAGGCAGCACCCGGGGAGCAGTGCTGGGGACTGGTATTGCTCACAGGTCCCTCAGTGGTACTTGTACTGGTCTGGGATTTGAACCGATGACCTTCAGGTCACGAAGGAACTCCATAACTGTATAAAGAGAGGGGGAGGGTCAACAAACCCTTACAGACCTGTATACGCAAAAGACAATAAAGTATATAAGAGTAGCAATAAACAATAGACAATAACAATAAATGTGCAATAAATTTGAGGCTGGTTCATACGCATCCTCCTTGATGAGGTGCGTATTGAGTCGTCGCTTGAAGACAGTGAGGGACTCCATAGTTCAGATGACAAGAGGAAGTTCATTCCACCACCGGGGAGCCAGGACTGAAGAGTCTAGATGTAGATCTTCCTCTACTTTTGAGCATTGAAGGCTCAAGGTGAGCAGTGGGTAATTCTCTGAGAAAAATAATCATCATGACAGGCCTAGTCATGGAGACCCTCTGTGGTGTTGAAATTATTTTTTGAATCCTCTGACACTAGGCTCAAGTCTTCCTGTATAGGCTGTATGGTATTCCATCCATCCATCCATCCATCCATCCATCCATCCATTTTCTAAACCGCTTCTTCCGTTTCCGTGTCACGGGGAAGCTGGAGCCAATCCCATCTGACTGCAGGCCTAAGGCGGGTTCACCCAGGACAGGAGGCTCAACCCATCGCAGGGCAACACACAGACAGACAACCAATCACACACACTCACACCTATGGGCAATTTAGAGCATCCAGTCAACCTACTGCAGCCTTTAGACTGTGGGAGAAAACCGGAGAACCCGGAGGAAACACAGGTGAACACAGGGAGAGCTCACACACTCCACACTGAAAGCCAGGACCTTCTCGCTGTGAGGTGACCGCGCTAACCACTGCACCACCTGAATAACTGGCACTGGACTGGACTTCAATGTCCAAGTCAGCCCTGGAAGTCTGCGGTTGCAACGTTGTCTTCCATGTTGTCCTCAAGTTTTTTTTACATTTGAAAGATTTTAAAGCCAAACTAAATGCATTTTTGGCTTCAATTGCACTCGCATCTCCTCGGTGGCCAAAAATGTGAACTCTTCCATGAGGTCCATCGGCTGTTGCTTAACCTTTAACTCGAAGCCGTTCCCGGCTCTTTATCCACAGTGCGGATGTGAAGTTCACTCCTCAGGGCTCCATGAACTGCACACCTGTGTTTACTTGCTCTGACACACCTGATTCAACTCACAAGCTAAATGTCAAGCCATTCGCGAGGCGGGTCAAGTGTGGTGGAATCGCAAAAAACACAGCAATGTGCAGGGCATGGAGCGGCCGCTCTGCAGGACCTCTGCAAGGTGACTGATCACGAGACGTTCACCTGCACAGACGAACACACCTGAGACCAAACACATCAGGGCCCGTAAAGGGCCTGTGTGAGTCCCTCACTTCTAGGTTTCTAGGTCTCGAGCTTCATTTATTCATCATTTGAATTCATCATTCATCATTTCAAATACAGGAAAAGTATTTTTATTTTTTTTTTTTTTAAACCTTTTTTGTAATTGAAAAAAGAGAAGACCTGAGGTCCTCAAAAAAAAGTTCTGAGCTGCTTGAAAAAAAATGGGAAAGTTGCTGCGGTGGAAAAGGGCCTATGGAGAAGGCACGGGCCGTTCTGCTGAGCTGGTAGACTACTGCACCGCTGACTGTGTCCAGGCGTTTGGGAGCCACTGTAATTCACTCGCTCAGTTGGCTCGCTGGCGCTGCTGTCGATAGCATTAGCACTGTGGGAAGATGTAACGATCTAATGAGGCATGGAGAGATGCAGTTATGTTCATTAACCCAGGGGTCGCTCCTGAAAAGGGAACAGCCTGTTATCTAAACCGCGCCATTGTTCTGCTCGAAGGCCGAGGCCGTCGTTCGGCGCGTCGCTTCACCCACCCAAGCGCAGATCTTCTCCGTTTATTTATTTATTTGCTTGTTTTCCAGAGGTGCCCTCCCCATGCAGCTGCACGTAGCAGGGTCTAATTTGGGGGGAAAATGTGAGGAGCGTTCACTTCGCAGTTGTAATTTGCTGGCTCACGCCCACACCCCTGCGTGCACATGCACGCGTGGTGCTGGGGGGAGGGTGTGAAATAGCTGGTGTGAGGAGAGGAAGCGGTAGTTACAGACAAAGTAACAGCAGCTCTACCTTTGTAATTAGAAGCCGTGTTTACTGCCCTGTGCTTCCGTAATGCATTCTATTGCTTGGTGGCTTTGTGTCGAGTTCGTGTTCGAGCATAACCGGCTGCTGTGGAAACGAGTTGCGTGGCACACACACATACGTCTACACTGCACATATTTGTCATTGTAAACACAGCACAGCACAGCATACAGTGCACCACAGAAAAATGTGCCCCCCGCGTTTAACCCATCCATGTAGGAGCAGTGGGCATCCGATGGGGAGCAGTGTCCGGGGGGGGGGCGGTACCTTGGGTGAGGAGGGTGAGGTGGGTCGATTGAACATGAACCACACAAACGCAACATAGAGCAACAGAGACACTAATCACACTAATCAACATGACTCGCACAGAACCAACAGATGGTGGGAATTCCAGTAAAGGGGGCGGGCCTTACTCACCTGCCACAGTATTAATATTCAACAGCGTTGTTGAAACTGGCACAAAAAAAGCGATGTTCAGTATTCCTTCCAACCACATGAACATATTTTCCCGAACCTTATGTCCAGAAGAGGAGCGCTAGGCTAACTCCAGCTTTCAGAGCTAGCTTGGAACGCTTTTTCCCGCCATCGTCACCACACAATTGTGCTGAGTTTTCTGCTTGTTTCAGCAGTGCAGTAGGTTCAGTGCAGCGGCCCAGGTCCTCACGGGGCACACAGCCACATTAAACAGCTCAATCTTTTTGACATTTAGAGGTAAGGCACATTTCCCTTTCCATAGTAACCAGTTACTTTTATGTGCAGTAATCAGTAATTGAATTACTTTTCAAAAAACTTCCTTCTTACTGTAACTAATTACTTTGTAGAAATATGTCTCATATGTGTATCTATATGTGAAGTGAAAGTGACTATTTGTCATTGTGAAATATGTGCTGTATATGTGTAAGTATCTATATGTTATAACATTATGCCCTGTATGTATTATATGTAAGTATCTATATGTAATAATAGTATGTCCCATATGGTGGGAAGTGGTGGCTTAGTGGTTAGGACCTTGCGCTAATGAAATGAAGGTTGTAGGTTCGAGTCCCGGCCCGGGCAACACTGCTCCCCGAGCGTTGTTGGTAGCTGCCCACTGCTCTACGTGTGCACGTGTGATGGGTTAAATGCAGAGGTCACGTTTCGTTGTGGTGCTCGAGTGTGTTCACGACGACAAATATTTTATTACATATATGCGTATCTGTGTGCTTTTTCTATAAAGCCACAATGTTTCTTCTTGACTGACACGCGCGGCTTGATGAAGCAATTTAAAAGCTTTTCCATCTTCCTGGAGCAATTTGGCCGAGAAATGTCTTAATGATCTGGAGGTTTGGTTGATTGATCTGATTGATCAGTCCTGGCAGGTCACCGATTGCTTCACGGTTCGGTTCGGTTATTGACTGATCGGTACATCATGTGACTGATGAGTTATTTGACTGGAGGTTAGACTCGGCCGCTGACCCCGGTCCATACTGCCTGCTCATCTGTGATGGATCTACTAAGTCATTCATTACAGGCCAATTAGATTCAGAGTATTCTCCCTTTCTCGGTCTGTTTTACAAATCACCCCCCCCCGCCCCCCTCCTCCTTTTTATTTGCCCATACCACCTTTAGGGTAGTAGACGAGGCGGCCCCACTGTTTGTCAGTAGTAGCTGGTTTCCCCCTGGGCTTCTGAGGCAGCTGCATTTGTGTGGGCCTGAGCTCACACCCTGATTGTGCTGTTTATGCTCAAACAGGGCCATCCACAGAGCAATTAGAAGCAGAAAAGGGAGATAGAATAACACAGGACCCCTGCAGACTCCCTGCCCTGCTGTGTTAAAGTGCCTATCAGGCCATTATCTAGAAGGGGGTTATCACTCCCCTCCCCCAGCTGCGAGAGAGCTACTCTCCGCTCCCACTGAGAGGCTGATGGGAAGTAAATCTCACACATACTCTTAAAATTAAAGGGCCAGAAAGTTTTTTTCAGGAGTGATGTCATAGAAGAGCCACTTTGGGTTCTGCAGAACCTTTTGTTTGTTAATTACCATATTTGTAAATGAGACGTCAAGTGTGAAGACGTTCGACGTTTAAAGAACCTGCACTAAATGTGAAGACTGCGCCTTGGATTCTCACAATAGTGTTGGATAATCCTGACAACGAGGGCATTGTTTGGGTTTAATGAATATGAAGTTAGGGCCCATTCCAGCGAAGGGTAAACGACTTTGGGGAAAATGTCTAATTGCAGTTTTTTTAAACTAGTTTTCGATTTCAATGTAAATGCAATTGTTTTTTTCAAATTAATTTTTTCACTTTATTTCATCAAAAACACCCATTTTCTTTTAACCCGGGGCATGAGTTGTACATTTAGTGTGCTGGAATTCATAAGTTCTGCATTATTATATTTTATTATCATTAAACTCCCTCAGTTAAAACTCATGAATACTGGATATAATATAGGATGTACTTAAAATTGCAGCTTTCGCCTTCTAAAATAAGCATTCCTTTGTGTCAGTCTAAAAACCTTTCTTTTCCATGACTTCTTGTCTTCCTCTCCCTCTATGCAAAGTGTCATTGGGTTTGAGAAAGTTGCTACATGAGTGTAACCTATTATTATTATTATTATTATTATTATTATTATTATTGTTATTATTATTATTGTTATTATTATTATTATAATTGTTGTTATTATTATTGTTATTATTATTATTATTATAATTGTTATTATTATTATTATTATTATTATTATTATTATTGTTATTATTATTATTATTATAATTGTTATTATTATTATTATTATTATTATTATTATTATTATTGCTGTTGCTGTTGCTGTTGCAATTTTGTTATAAAAATTATTACATGTTCAGTCCTAATCCCACCACACACACCAAAAAAACTGAGAGCTACCACATCAATTGTGGCCTGTCTACATTTATGGCACCACATTGAGTGTAACATTCAGAGTGAAATTAGCTCAGCCATCCCATCACAAAAACAGTATAAATATGTTGTTGAAATGACTTTATATATAGCTCTTACCATCGAGTTCTGCATAGCAGACAGCTGAAACAGACAAAGGCCTGCTTGGCAACTTTGCATATGTGGTCATTGCATTAACAAAATGGATGTGACGTAGCAAAGGAAATGTAGCATAGCAATAAAAAAAGGTGTGGCATAACCATGGAAATGTGTGTAACGCAATCATGGGAATGAAAAACGGGACTGGGCTTAGTGTAATGACGGACATGGGTGTAGTGTAGCCACCATGGAAATAGGTGGTTAGGGGTTAAACTGGGATTTGTTATGGGGGCAATTATAGGTGTAGACCAGGACTGTGTGTGTGGGGGTGTGTGTGTGTGTGTGGAGATTGTATTTGTCAACCAGGGGAGGGTTGCGATCATATTTATTGACCCTGGGGGAGGGGCAGTCGTATTTATTGACAGGTGGGTGACAAGCGCGTGGTATATATTTCCTTCTGGGATGGGATTGTATTTGTAGAATGGAAGGCAGGGTTTTTTGGGGGAGGGCTTATTGCCCTATGTGCCAAGAATGAGCCTCGAGCAGTCCTGGTCTGGTTTAACCCCTGAATGTTACCATGGAAATGAAGAGACAGCTGATGTGGTGCGTGTTATTATTCTGTTTCTATTATTAGGATAATTACAGCTGGACTGTAAGAGTGGAGCACTACCTGCACACTTCCACACAACCTCTGAGCTCTCTGAAGGTCATAATAACAATAAAAACAGAATAGCACAGGAAACACAGCACGCACGCTCGCATAGATCTCATATAGGAACAAGTATTTAAGACTTAGACCCATGAGCCATAACATTAACACCACCTACCTAATTTTGAGTGTGTCCCTCCTGCTGCTGAAACAGCTCTGACTGTGGTGCACTGTGTGTTCTGACCCCTTTCAGCATCACTTTTTACACCACAGCAGCTCTTCTGTGGGATCAGACCAGACGGGCTAGCCTTCACTCCCCACATGCATCATTGCACCTTGGGTACCCATGACCCTGTGAGCAATTCTCCACTTTTGGCAGGTTTTAACTACTGCACACCTGGAACACTCCACAAGACCTGCTTTTCTGAAGATACTCTGACTCTAGAACATCACAGTAAGGTCCTTGTCAAAGTGGCCCAGATCCTTATGCTCCTTCTTCCAGCACATCAACTTTAAAAACTGATTGTTCACTTACTGCCTAATGTATCCCACCCCACAGACAAAACTACTGAGTCAATGCTCTTCACCTGTCTGTGGTGTTAATGTTATGGCTGATCGGTGTGTGTCCACATAATGCAAACGAACTCCCACTGCTCCCATGATGCATGTTCAGTAATGTAAGGGCTGATACTAAAGACCGGTACAGTCTTTAGCTATGATTATATGTGCTGTAGTGATCTGCACAGCGACCAGGATGAACCCAACAGCAACCTGTAGGTGAGCATAAAAGAGAAACGTGAGATTTCCATTCCTGTAAACATGGTTCCTGCTGTGCTTTGCAGCTCCACAGCAACACATTTAATCAAAAGTTTTTTCTGGGAAGGAGCTGGGCTGAGTTAAGTTTTACATAATGATCGCAGCCTGGGGGTCTGTGGGCGGATTGAAGCAGTGATGGTGTTGACTGCCGTATTTCGTGTGCTGGATTCCAGGCTGTGTGGATTAGTAAGGTTGCTCTGTGCTCGGCGCTTCCGCTGAAAAATGACAGAGTAAATATGATTAAAACGGATTAATATTTAACTGCGGCACAATGCAAGGGCTCCTTTCTCCACAAGCCACTGCTGAATGGGAAGGAAGTTTGCACACACGGTCATGGCCTTCTCCTCCAGTCCTGTGCGCTTACCAGACCACACACTGGTTCAGAGTTAAGCTGGGGTTAAAAGAATGGTCATAGAGAAAGAGAAAGGCTGTAATATTGACTGTAACTCTGGAGCAGCCCGTGGCATAGGCGGCATGGGTGTCAGTTGTGTGGGGATGGGGGTGGGGGTTGCTAGGGAGTACTTATTTACAGGCATTTACCAATCGTTCAGAATGTGGCGGGCCATGACAAAAAAGTGGTGAGGATGTTAAAGCGGTAGGGGTTAGTACCTGGGCGGGCCGGCTGGGGGCGCTGGCGACGCTTCGCCATGGTGTCAGTAATCAGTGCTTATGTGTGCCACCTGGGCCGAAGCCCTTATAAGCATGGTTGTCCCACTGGGTGATGTGGAATCTTTGTCCCTGGTGGCAGGTGTGTCTGGCATGGTGTCTAGGCCACACTGGACACTGGTTCTTGGGTCCCTGTCCCTTTTCCCTCAACCCTGACTCTGGTCTGCCTGTGAACTGTGGTAGCAGTTAGAGGAAGGTCATGTCTCTTAGCTCTCCCTGCATTTGGGTCCTGTTCTGAAACCCAGTGCCGGTAGCATATCATGTCATCTGCTGTCATGTTTTCTGTCGCCAGGAAGAGCGAAAACTTTCATTCCTATGTTGTCATTTTTCCTTTATCAGTAAATCCAATTATCTGCCTCATCCAAGCATAAAAATGTCTTTTTGATATTTAGGCATTTTTAAAATAATATAAATAAAATAAATAAAATAATGGTATTTCTATTCGTGTTTTTTATGTGCACACTTGAAAAATATATTTTAAAAGGTCAAATCTTGAGAAATATTTGTGCCATTGTTGCGAAAATTCTTCGATGGTGTTATTCTGCATAGACGAGACTAACAGCATGTTCTACTAGGCCTTGTTTACTTCAGATATGCACTTTCCGTTTGAAGCATGTAAATGCTGTACATCCTTTTGCTCGGCGTAACTGCAGAGAAGTGAAGGAGTCTGTTTAGGCTGCAGTTATTAATACCCACAGTGATTCAGTGGTATAAACTTGCAGGGGCGTATCTCAACAGATGCTGCAAACAGGTGTAAGCATTCTTAACAGAGTGTGTCTTTCTCCTCTCTTCTAGGCTTGAAGGAGCTGAGCAGGAGCAGGAGCTTTCTTCCAAAACTTTTGCTTTGGAGACGAAAAGTCCTGGTAAGTCATTTAAGGCGTCTTCCTCTCAGGCTGTTCCCGGAAAGTCACATAGCCATGAACCAACAGCGTTTTATACTTTGTGATTGCACTCGTACAAGATATCCGACATCTAAAAGGCTTTCAGAGTCTCCATTCTCCGGCTTCTCTTTAAACTCTTCTGTGCTGTATGTTCCCCCACTCAGCAGTAAACAAGCGAAGGCCTGACAGTCATATCCACATCCTATAAAAAGGATGCATTAGCCGCTCTCATGAAATATTGATTATCACACATTGTTTTCTTTTTATCCATGGTAATGGGTTTGGGGTACTTGTCCATTAAACCCTTCAGAGTCCAGGTTTCGCGTCTTATTGTGCTCTCTGCGTGAACACTTTTACCAAGTTCAGATCAGACTTCATGGTTCATTCGCTTGCAGAGAGTGGCCTTCCTGCCGTGTCCAGTCTTCCTGTTTTGTTTTGATATATTTGAGAATATCCATCAAATGAGAGCTCATTTTTTACGTGAAGACGGCCGATGTGTGCTATGAGTGGCATAGACCATTAATGGACTGGTTGAATCATTTTCCTGCATGGCCCATACATGTTTCCGGTCCTTTCACAGCATTAGACACGATTTTGCATTGTGCCTCAAATACACTTAACTAAGGCCTAGTCCACACAGGCTTTCAAATCTTGTATACGTGAATGTGCTCTGAGCTCCTTGACTGCACGTCTATATCCACTACTTGGCACTTGGGGTAAAGGTCAAATGTTCAGGGTCTGATTTTAGTGGTGAAACATGGCGGTGGCAGAGTCAGTAGTAAGCATGTAGGAGTAGGGTCTAGCAGATTCTTCTCCTAAACATAAAGCCAAATGCATGATCAAATATGGCTGTCAAGTGTAAATGATGTAAAGTGATATTAAAAGATGTTACAATTATAATGAATTTCCTGCACTTTTTGATCATATAGCACACAATTAAAGAATGGATTTGTTTATCATCACATTATACGGCACCATCCAAATGAGGATATATTACCTTCTGGTTCCTCTTAAAGCTCCTTCCTCATGCCACCTCAGAGTTTTTTCGGCCACTGTCGCCATCGGTTTCGCTAAAGAGGAATAAATATCTATGTATTAATATCAGGAATTTATACAGTTCTGTAAAGCTGATGTGTGTGACAAACCTCATTATTTAAACCTACACAAATAAAACTGAATTGAACTGAAATAAACCGAAAGATAAAAATACGCATAACCTCCTGAAACTTCAGCGTCTGCTGCATCCTCTAGTAGCAGCTGTAAGCATCTATTAAATACATTTAACTGTTAATGTCAAGCACCGTTCTGGCCCCAGCGTGTGATTTATTTAAACACGTGTACCTGAGGACATCAGACAGGGTTTTTGAGATGGTCGAAAATGTGACATTGATTCTTGCAGAATTCCTCTGGTGACATAAAGTCATTCGAACAGTCTCTATTGTTGGCATGGAGACGACGACAATAGATTGGCTGTGTCCCAGCAGGCAGAATTTTTTGACAAACAGCTAAAGCATTGGTTTGTTTTCTGCTTTGTTATGTGTGGTGCTGCATCTCCAAAAGCAGCTCAAACTGCGCTACAGGCATCTAAACAATGGTCATAAACTCCTGTGTGGTTCTGAATGAGGAGGGGAAAGTCTCAATGTTTTTTTTTCACATTTCCAAAATGGAAAGAAGCCTACCCAGTGTCAGAGTATCGAGAGGAGGAGAGGATACTTTGGGGACCTGAAGACTTTCTGCCTACTCATGTCATATGTGAGGTTATTGGAGTGGAGAGCAAGGTTGGTGACCACTGCTCTACAGGGAACTTCAATATGGAATTTACTACGCAATATACATTTATTTAATGGGTTTAACATAAAAAAATATTAAATTGTGATAAATTAAGCAGGTTTGACTAGAGGAACCCAAAGTGTGGTGAAGTAATGATGGTGAACATTAAGGGTCATGCCGTGTTTTGATAAGTGATGGATATGTTTAATATGGTGATAGTTCTGCCCTGCATTGTCCATCATCTGCATCAGGCCTTATATCTGCAGTGTTTTAATGACCTTTGGCTTGCCCTTGGCTCCACAGTGGCTGAGAGAGGACCAAAGGCTTTAGGGAGGTGGCGGAGGTTTGGCTGTAGCTGCAGGAAAGGCATTAGGGGAGGCCGGGAAAACAAAAGCAGGTCAACGCTCCAAGGCTGTGTCCATTCAGGAGGCCGGCAGTGCTTTAGTGGCCTAACCCCTCCCCATCACCTGTGACTCAGTTGGCCCACTGGCTCTCCCACAGAGATTAGTGTGTAAAAGGGCGGGGGAGTGAAGTGCTGAACACACACTTTACTCGCCAGACCCTGAAGTCGTGACATAACACACATATTTATGTAAAGAACAGCTCAAGACAAAATCCCGGTTCAGCGTACAACTGTTGTTCCTACTAGTATGTTTGTTTTAGGCCTTTCTAAAAAAAGTCCATTTGGTTTTTAATATCAGTTTTTAATGATGCATTTAGACCATCTGACCAGATGTGGGGACAAGGTTAGACACTAAGCTAACGTCATTTGAAATATTAGGTCGATATTTTACTCATTTTATGCCTTTTGACTGGGATTTGTTTAGTGGGGGATGATTGTAGGAAAACATTTTAACAGGTCTCCTTAGTGACAGATTTGAGTGGGTTTTATTTTCTACAAAAGCAGTGAGTTTCTAGTGGGTTGTATTTTCTACAAAAACAGTGAGTTTCTAGTGGGTTGTATTTTCTACAAAAACAGTGAGTTTCTAGTGGGTTGTATGTTCTACAAAAACAGTGAGTTTCTAGTGGGTTGTTTGTTCTACAAAAACAGTGAGTTTCTAGTGGGTTGTATGTTCTACAAAAACAGTGAGTTTCTAGTGGGTTGTATGTTC
>JBBPDA010000021.1:19826765-19847269 GCA_037974385.1 Arnoldichthys spilopterus | reverse complement strand
AGACACACACACACACAGACACACACACACAGACACACACACAGACACACACACAGACACACACACAGACACACACAACACAAAGAGGAACTACAGTAAAAAGGTTTTGCTCCGACAGCAATGGCATGATATTTACACAGTATAAGCTCTGGACACTTGAATGTTGGAGTACGCTACTATAGGTGTGATGGATTTAAACAAAATCAAGGGTGGAGTCACAAAATTATAGAAATGAACCTTTCAATGATATTTACTGGACAACATGGACTGGACTTTAAGAAGAAAGTTTTTTTTAAGCCTCATCCAGATTGATTCATACCTCTTGATGGTAGAGGCCAGAGGGTTGACCGGGTTCCAGGCCACACATTCCAACTGGGACATTTGGTACAAATTATCACTGCTAGATCAGAAGAGAAAACAAAAAGCACTGAGTAAGAGAAAGACAACAGGGGGCAAATAACAGCAGCGTTTAAAGGGGAAAGGAGGAGAAAAGGAGGACAATCAGGACATACAGTGAAGCTACATAAATGAGAGAATATTATGTGACAAAATGTATGTTTTGATAATAAATCATATAACAACAAATCATCATCATCATCATCATCATAATAGTTATAAGGAAAAGAGAATTATAAGACAGTCAGTTAGATAATACAATTACACAAAACAAGCAAAAGTCCATTAAAATCTATATGAAACCATAATGTGAAATCATTGGTTAACCAATCAGATCAGATATAACAATATTATTGTAGAAATTAGAAGACTACTGTGGGAGAGTGAAAAGCAGCTTTCACATAGTGCCAGTGTGTTTCTCACAATCCTAAAGTGATGTTGAAAATAGTCCTGAATGATCTACTGGACATCAGCCACTAAATAACCTTGACTAAATTTGAAACGGAGAGCCAGCTAAATGTGAGTCACCAAGCATCATCTGGAGGGTCAGCAAGAAAAACAGCTGAAGCTGGTATTTGTTTCTATTCTGACAAATGCTTTGTGATCACATGACCGACATTACAAAGCAGCAAAGCGCTCTCACACCTCAGCAAGGCCACAAGAGCTCCAGAGCTGTGGAGCTCCACAGTGCCTGGTACAGTGTTGTAATCCTGTGATATCATGGTACAGGGAGGGGTGCAGGGGAAGAAAGTGTGACTTACTCAGTGTGAAGCACCTAATCTATCCTGAGCAAGCTAATGCGCAGGCATTTTTTGGGCACAAAGGTGAAACAGCAAGTACTGTATTAGAATCCCAAAATAAATCCCAAAACGTCTGATAAGTATTTTGTTGACTCATTTCCTTTGTGTAACTCCTATTCACTGGCAGTGGCATCTTAATTCCTCATTCATCTGTGCTTTAGAGCAGCAAACAAATTGATGCATCACAGTAACTCATTAAACCAACTCCAGGCCTGAAGGGACAGTGTCCAGCACAGTCGAGTGATTCCCCTAGTCACACACTCCCACAAGATCTGGCAATGACCATATGAGATGAACCTAGTGCGTCGAAGTAGGGAAAACGATCAACAGTGCTGTTGAAAACTCCTGCCTTTAAAAACAAGTTGAAGATGTTTCCACAGTTCCCCCTTACCCCAAATTTAGTCACTCAAACAACACGATCTGTTTTTTTGCTTCCTTTAGTTTTGCTCCAGGCAACAAAGCTACAAAGCCAACATAGCTAATCAGTCTTGAAATCTTTATTTATACCATGAACAAACTGAGTCTCTAAATTATTATGCACTCACCTCAAACTAAGTACATTTTTTAAGTAACAAATGCTGTTCCAACAAGCAAGATTTAGGCACCAAGTATGTGTTGGCTGATCAGTTGCATTTGTGGCAAGAGAAAAGTATGTAGATTTAATTTTTCTGCAATATTTGATATACCTGCTGGCCCTGATGGGCAGACCTACGTATGGAGTGAGGGATGAGGAACACACCCCGACCAGAAAAGTCAAATTAGTGATATTTCATTAAGGACTATGAGAGAACTGTTACTGTTTGTGAACTTTCTTATCTTGAAAAAAAAAAACCTTTATGAGAAGGGAGTGAGTGCGTTCGCGTTATGCTAGCATTCTTAAACTCAATGGACATTTTTCCCAGGAGAGCACATGCTTCCTAATCACTAAGTGCGCTCAAGGTTAGCATCTGGGGAAGAAGAAGCTTTGTGAGGCAGTATCTGTACAAACTGCAGTACCAGGCTGTGCAAGAGTCTGTCTGTGTGCATGTCAGCATGTGTGTGTGTGTGTTTGCACTGAGGAGGGGGACATAGTGAGGAGGCGTTGTCCACCCTTATCAACCCAAGTTCCGTTTTTCGGGTTCTCCGTGATCTCCCCTCTGTCCAAACAACATGAGAACACTATTCGAGGAATGCGGCCTCATCACTGCACTGATTATGATGAAAAGTGCCAACAGGCTTCACGTCTTGTTTACTATTTTTACAGCCTGTCCTTTCCGCTACTTTCTCTGTTGTCCTCGTCTCTTAGAAGGTCATGCTGACTCTCATCGTTACTGGTTTTTTGCCCTTCCATACGAACCTACCCTCTTTGCCTCTTGTGGCAGCTCTCCTACTCTCATCTAATCCTTGTAATCTTCCTCTTGTAGTCTCCACTTCTGTGCTCTCGTTCGTTCTTTCCACGAAACTCTTTCCCCCCATCTCTGGGGAGGCCAAGCAAGAACGAGGAATTGGGAGGAAACGCACTGTAGATCATGCTGAGTGTATTTTGGCCTGCTGAGGGCTGCTGTGCTGCTCTTAACCTTTGCACAGACAGCACGGCTCCCCGCAGACTTCACGTTGGATTTCTATGAGCCACACAGCGCACTGCCATTGTAGAAACTCACAGGATACAGTTGAACTGTGTCAGGGAACCAAAATCACCGTTTGCTGATTACTGTAAGTGACTTGAGCTACGAGCATCCAGAAAGAGTGGAGCGTTGTCAGGAGCCACATCATCACAGGTCCACAGTGAAACTGGAAAGGCCATCATGGGAACTCCCCCAATAAAATCTGACAGGTCTTTTATGTTGTATGTCCAGGCTGTTTCCGTGCCATGTTTATTGTCATTTCCAAACTAGATGTAGTCTGAATATAAACTATGAACAGTAAATAAATGATTTATAAGTGAACAAATTATACAATTTTAAGCTCAAATGAGGTGCATTTGATGCTAAATGGAGACAGAAACACATTTTTGCATTGGTCACGTTAAAACACTTCCCTAAATTGATTTTTCATTAGTATAGTTTATATACAAGCTATGTCAGGCTATCGGCGCAATGGTAACATGAACATTGTGACTAGTGACATCATCATTGATGGGTGTATCTGAATAACTAGGATCTTCGCTAGTCTGATTTTCTTTAAAGTTGTGCTGCTTTGTGGAAAAATGCTACAGCAGCGTCCAAACCATGATCGCGGGTCTGTGCAGAACTGCTCACATACAGAAATTAATCGCATCACCAGAGTAGCACGTTTAGTAAAAATTGGATCATGAGACAAAGACATTTGTAAAGTTGCTTCAAGATAAAGAAATCGCTGCTATTTTAAGTGGCGAGCTACAAAGAAAGAGCAGTATTAATAAGAAGCTTAAGCTGAGTCTGAGGGACAGAGGATTGGACATGTTCTGCCATGGAAGCAAACGGAAGACACTGAATCAGTGTTGCCTTTGAGAAAAATGAGAGCTCTGTAACAGCAGGACTTTGTGGTGGTGGGGGGGCTTGGGAGGGGATTTCTGTTTGTTTGTTTTTTTAATCATCATGCCAAAAGTGATAAGATCTTGCAGATCAGATGGTATGATTACTCAATATGACTACAGCGAAAGGAGAAATCCCGGCTTTAATCACATTACATCATCTAGTGGAAACACAATATACGCAGATGTGCTTTACACAAAAATCACTTCTGGTTTGCCCAAAACTCCAAAGGAAACCAGCCCAGGAAAACACAACCGCTAAATGAATCTCTTGGTTTAACCAGTTAACTTAGTTTAAGCAATTTCATGTACAGATATTATTATTTATAAAATATTGAAATATCATGGGTAAATAAAACTGCATTTTAAAATGAAAGCATGTAACTGTAGCAACAATGTAACTTTTAATAAACAGCATTTCTTATGATATAAACCACTCAGTATATATACTCCTATATTATCCTGTGCCCCACTAAACTGGGTCTGAAAATGCCACTGCTTAGAAAAGCAACACTGCTGTACCTGTTGTATGCATTTCGCAAAAGCAGCGTCTGTCCATCTGAAGGGGTGTGGCAACCGTAGATGGGAGGCGGAGCGGAGTACTGCTGCTCACCTGCGACAGAGAAAAAACATGCTAACAAAAACGAAAACTTAATGTGGGCTCACACTTCATTTCCTTAATCTAGTCCCACCCATAAAGCCATTGTGATCAGCCAGTGAAAAGCAGCGTGTGATTGAGAATGTACTGTATACTAAGAAAACTCAGTCTTCATCAGCTTCTTACTGTTCTTTCCTTCTTTACCGTTAGTGATACATTAGATTAAACTTGTGGAATAAATCTCAAGACTTATATCGGAGTAGAACACCTGCAGTATAAAGTGATTATAAAACACTTCTCATACTTCGCATATAGTCCCTATTATTACTATTACCTGCACTATTACCATTAATACATATTGCACCTTCACTGTACATCGTTAGCGAATTTTAGGAATATTTATATAATGTAATTTTTAAGGTCTTATAGTTTTATAGCTTAAAGTTTTATAGTTTTCTATATTCTGTATAGTTCAGTTATTTGTATTTTGTGTATTTTTCTATTTTACTTTTTATATTTCTCTGTATAGTTCAGTTATTTGTATTGTTTTGTATATTTGTGTTTACTTTTTTACGTTGTTTACTTTTTTTTATGTATATTGTGGCTACTGGTACAAAAAATTTCCCTCGGGATCAATAAAGTATCTATCTATCCATCTATCTATCTACTCTCCACCCATTATTTTCATCTTCATCGTTAAATCATCAAGAAAACTGCAGCACATTATCTTGAACCTGTTAGTTTAATCAGCCCCAAAATATACAGACGTTGACCCTGAAATACGGCTTCTTCTGCCTGCAGTTACGATCTCAGGGACAACCCAGTTTTTCCACTTCTTTACATTTAGAATTAAATTGAAAGCTTAGGATGAAACTGACAGGTTTAGTGCCGGTCACTCTTACAGAGAAAACCTTTAACCATCTCTTTACACTTCTACACACATCATATGTATTATAGTAGTTATGGTCTGTTATTTATTTTACAGTAATGAGAAATGCGTTGGTCTTCCTTGTAGCACCATCTTCAGTGTTACCCTGTGCAGCGCGAACGCTTTATTGTTTCCTCTGTCCTGGAAGTCGCTTCGGATAAATGAATAAACGTGAATGTAACTCATGAAACCAAACTGTGCATCACACAGGCTTGTAGAACAGTAAGCTATTAGACTTTCTTAACCTCCTTCCCCGATTTTCCTGTTTACTTGTAAAATAAGGCATTTTATGACGGAGTTAATGGATTGTTATTTAGGGAGCAGAAATCATAGTGTGGCCTTCTCCTCACTGCAGTTATCCAAACAGCCCTGCGCTCCCTTAGCCATAAAGCACTCGCCCCCTCTGCTGTGGTGAAGACTCCAAAAGGACAGAATTCATTAAATCCAGCAAGACTCAGAGAGAGACCTCTGGCAATGTTAAACCCATTCATATGCAACAACTTATTCTGTGCTCTGAGAAAATACATGAAAATCCACATTCGTGAGCTCCCACTGATGTGGGCTTCATTTCTTTCAGTGGTGCTGAAAAAGGTAATTGGGGTAATAATAACTCCCCCATGCACAACATGTTCAAGCATTCTCTCTGGATGGTGTCTGGAGTGTGTGATTACCCATCGTGCTTTGTGGAGACACGGCATCCTCATGTTTGAAAGGGTGTGAACAAGGGAAAGGCTGAGAGTGGTGAGAAGGAGTATGTCCATAACTTGGTACGCCATCCAAACCTATCGAAGGGCAGAGAGAGACAGAGAGAGAGAATAGTGTGTGTGGGCAATTAGTGAGATGAAGCAGAAAGCGAGTGATATCAGGGAGAGAAAGTGAAAAATTAAGATGCAACAGAGAGACGAGGGACAGCAAAAGAAAAACAAAAAGATAAAAGTGAGAGGCAGAGAGAGAGAGAGAGAGAGAGAGATATAAGAAAGAAAGAAAAAATAAAAATAAATGTTATGATCTTAGTTTCTGAAAGCCGTTGGATGTTACAGCTATGACACACTTCTAAAGGGAACAAACCCTGGCAGCGAATGTCCTGTGAAAGAGTCAAAATTTTTCTCCACATGGTCACAACAACCACAGACTAAAGGATAATAATAAAGTACCAAAGTCCTAATTTCACCACATCGGCCAGGCCCAGTACTGAACACAGCACGACACAGAGATGCTTAAGAAACAGCGGAGTTACTGTACATTTCACCCCTCTCTACACTGGACACTGCCCTGGCCCATCACTTCTATAAAGCTGTAGAGTAGAGAAGATCAGATTTCTGTCTGTAAACCAAACATGCTGTGTTACAGTTACTATAAACTGTAGGTGCTTTAGCACCCATATGTTACTTTTCCCTTTTTGCATTTTAGTAGTGTCCAGTTTTTTTCCACAAAGAGCCGGTTAGGCTGCAGATTTTCAAACCGAGCAAGAGCACAAACCGGACTTATAATTTTAGTGTTAGGTGCCAACAACAGCCAAAATTCCTAATACATTTTTTTCAATATTGCTTCACTTTTTTTGTTATTGTGCCTTTAAATGAATTCCAGTTGAGTTTAGCACTAGAGCTAAAATGCTAACAGTGCTATCAAACACTATTAGTCAATAATCAACCAAATACATCTTAACATTTCACCCCCAAAACTTCTCTCAACCCAGTCAAACCACATCAAACTCATTAAGTAAAATGAGTGGCTTTGACTTCCTGCCAGAATAAAAATTAACAAAACTTCATTGTGCTACCAGGTGTTACAGGCAACCTTTTTACACAACACTCTGTTTTCACAAACCACCTCAGGAGTAGGAGTGCTCATCTAAAATCAGTTTTTGAGGCAACAGCTGTCAAGACTACAGAAAAATCGAACTGACTATCAGTCCCCTTTGTTTTTTTTTTTAAAGCTCGCAGTACGTCATACAGTGTGATAACCACTCCCACAAGTTTGCGCACACTTATCTGATGCCAGAGTACGCAAGAACATGTATACATACTATATGAACTGTTTTTACTTCAAAATAAAGTAGAAAACCTGTTTGTACACAAAATGGGCCTTTCAAATTCCATGTAAATACATTACAGTTGACCAAGCCTCTGCAGTATCAGTTCAAACACGACCTATGATCACCAGCCTGAAGATGGCACAATCCTCTTTTTACCCAAAAAAAACATTTTCATTGCAATTCTCAGAAAACACTAAAAAAAACACTGGAATAAATGAAGTGGAAATGAATTTGAAACTGAGATATATAAGGTCCTTAATCTGCTTATCGTCTATCTTCATGATGGGAAATTGAATTCGACATCCTGTGGGACGGCCACTTGAGGCCAATAAACCCAAACTATTAATCAGTAATTCTGTCATTTTGACTTTGTTCTTCAGTGGAAAGTCATAAACGAAATATCTGAGAACTAGAAAGCAATAACTGAACATTCTGCACTTTGTGCAAGTTCCTGAACAGGTCAGAGAAAAGGAGGCCAGGAAAACTGAGGTCAAATCCAGAACACAGTAATGGCTTCATGTTGAAATCTCAGACTTGAGAAAGACAGTGCATTTTCATCTTGATGCATGTTAGCTTTTCGTGCTTAGTGTTAATAATATATGATAATATAACACACCCTGTTCAGGGCGCTTCTGCGGCTTACGCCTATGACCGCTGGTACAGGAACCAGCTCACACTACAACCCTAGTTAAGCTAAGTGGCTCAGCAAATTAATGTATATACACACACATACTGCTGAATATGAACGAAGGCCAGTTTGCTGTATACCTGAACAAATCTGTCGTTTAAATGTGTAAAAGTTACTGTTTGCAAATGTTTAAATGCTGCAAATATAATAATAAAGTACAATACACTACGTTGTAGTAGCAACACTTCAAAATCAGTACCAACAAACATCTAATATTTATAGAATCAGAGACATCATGTTCTAAGCCAATTTTACCACTATTCATTTAAAAATGATGTCGCTTTATTGGAATAAAGTTATTCACACTTTCAAATGCTGCACAAATAAAAAAAATTTAAATCTAATATGCATTTATATACATGATATTATATTATATACATTTTAGCATCTAATTTAATATACAACAGAACAGCAGAGAGAAACACTGAACTGACTGATGTTTCTCATCGTACGTTCTTATTCAATACTTTGAGAGAAGTGGTAAAAGTTCAAGGATAAGTACAGATCCATCACTGAGGGCGTTCTGTTCCAGTATACATGCAGACAGGGAGATTATAGGATTGCAACAGCTCATTCTAAACATCTGACACTAATGTCACTATGTGCAGTTAGCTAAAATACAAATATCTTCCCAGGATACAACATAGATCAGAGTAATGTAGTTACGTCTTCTTCCCTGAAGTTGTTGTGCAAGAGGAAAAATACATTATATGAAGCAACTTAAAATTATATACAGATAGATTTACAAATCAAACAAAGTTAATGTTCTATAACTATGTTGACACAAATTACCCTATTAGGTGTTTTCTCATTAGGTCTAGACCTACACTAGGATATTAAATTATGAATAATGATTTACCATTTACAATGTGTCTAAAACCACAACATACATTTGAGATATTGGTTAGTTGTGGTCTTTAATACAACAGAACAGAGAAGAAAACCGTCATCAAGTAACAAAGACACAGAGAGTAAACGATAAGCAGAAAACATTCAATTATTGCTACAATCTATAGAAAATTCTCCTGCTTAAGCCCATGTGAGGGGTGTATATATATATATATATATATATAATTCATGAACAGAGAACTAACAGACTTTCCAGTAAATCTGAACAACAGGGGGATTTTACAATTGCGACATCCTACTATAAACATCTGACAGTAAGTCCACTATGGCCTCGTGCTCTGATCAATGATGAAAACTGATCTGCTAAACTTTATTGACCTTTACTGAGAGGACTAATAAGAGACACTTACCCTGACTCCGTGGGGCTGGAGAGTTGTCAGCACAGCCGGTAAGGTAAGGTGCGTTGAAGACTCTGCCTTGACTGGACGGTGGCTCTGGGAACGTTCCGTGCCTGCAGTTGCCGGTCCCAGTAAACTGACCGGAGAAATGGACAGTAAAGGCCCCCAGACCGCAGTGTGGGTCATCATGGATGTCTGCCGGCCCCCAGCCTGGCTCCTGCTTGATGAAAGAGTGTGAGGGCAGAGTTCCGGGGTGAAAGTCCATAATCGACCCCCACTGTGGACCTCCGCTGCTGTTGGGGCCCGGGATAGTGGGCACAGCGGGTAACAGTGCGGTCAGATCTCTCACGTCCGATCCCATCAGCCCACACGACTCGGTTAGCATTGAAGGTGAAGAGTGAATCAGGAGCGACAGCTACAAAAACCAAATTAAAGCCAACAAGCAAGAACGCCTTTGAAATTCTTATACAAGAAAGACAAAAGACTCCTATGATCAGAAAAATAGGCTCCGGCAGACAAAAATACAAGAAAGACGGTTATGATAAAATATTCAGGAGAAATATACAGACACCCCCTAGGCTTAAAAAACTGAAGCTAGACCCTTGCGCTCAGAAATACAGAGGAATATCTCCGGTCACCAGAAATTTAAGGATAACGCTTTTTGAATAGAAAAAAGTAATTCCTATGGCCATAAATAAAGGGTAAAAGACCCCTATGACCAGAAATATAGCCAGTCTCTATGAGAAAAAAAGTTGAAAACCTGGCTCGGTAAAGCAAATGCAAGAAAAGCAAATTCCTACACAGTCAGCAGCTCAGAATCATGGGATAAGACGGTTCTTCTTGATCCGACTTGAAAATCACTTGCAATTGAAATGGACTCGTCCCAGAGAATGAACAGGGAGTGAAGGCGTGTGAGGTAGGAGTGAAACCCTCTTCTTTCTGAGTGTGTCTGGAGCTTGTCTGCTTCTGTCCGATCTAAAACAACTCCAGCATGGCCGGAGGAGGAGTTAGGCTAACGTTGGGGAGAAATGATGCTTCATTAGCTTTAGTCATCTCCCAGGACTGCATTTTCTGCGTTCTGACTAATGTCATGATGAACGGCTAAGTGTGTGTGTATGTGGGTGTGACAATACATTTCTGTGGTCATACACTTTTCACCACCAAGTAAAATTAATGCTAATTTAATCATGCTAATGCTTATATGATAAGTATCGGTGTATCAGTAGACTGCAAAACTATTAAGAAGATATTAAAAATACTTAAAATACTCAAGTATCACTGTACCTGCTTAAGTAACTGCTATGGCTACTGGAAGTCTGTTCACTGGCCAGTTGTGTAACTGATCAAAACACACTGCTCTGTTTAAACATTTAGAGGCTGTTGCCCAGTGTGGGGGCAGTGAGACAAAACGATAACAAGAAAATAGGAAATGTATCTTTAACTAAATTCAGTGTGTGGAAAAACTTACAATTTTTGACAATTTAAATTACGGTAAAAAAAAAAAACAGTACATAAATGACTTAAGACTTTAATTTTAAAAAAGTATAAATAGGAATTAAAAGTTTCCTTTATTTCCATTTCAAATTTTTTTTTACACAATTTAAGAATTTCATGTGATTGTATATTGATTGGAAATTTCAGAAATACCTTTTCATTTCATAACTGACTTCCACGGCTATCCTCCAGGCGCCACCTGTCCAGTGGGGGAGGCCTGGAGTCATAAAATAAATAAAAACAATCATCACAAACGAAAAGGAAGTAAGACCAGAAATCAAGTGGAGCCATTTACATATTCATAAACAGAACAGAAAGTGTGTGACAGTTGCAAAGTGAAAACTCACCCTCACCTACTTGTCCTGGGAAATGTCTGGAAATAACCACAAGCGCGTTCTAAGTCAGCCACAACCACAATGGCTGCTACGAGAAACTGAATAACAGTGTAACACAGTAATCTCTGAACGCTGTTCAAATACAGTTTCTTAGGAAATGGTTTAAAGCAACAAGATAAGTGAAACTATTATTATTTTAAGATTTCCTCTGTTTTGTTTGGTCTAGTGTGTTTAATGTTGTTCTGTCACTGAGAGAAAGTTGTATTATTACCTGCCAGGGGACTGCAGATGAAAATTTGACTTGAAATGTATTATACGGTAAAATATATGTTTAATTTTGGATATGGCGCCTTATAAACAACATAATTAAATTCAAATGAAAGTTTGTTTTGATTACTTTGGTATGACTCTTTTTTTTATTATTACTAGAAATTGCTAGACACCATAAAAAATATTTTTATATTTAAAAACAGCATGAGAATTATATTTTGACAAACAATTGCACACTGAGTATTTTTCTAATGAATTACATAAAAACTTGCTGTAATAATTATATATTATATATATATATCTCCTCATCTCCTATCTCAGTTCCCTTTCACTCTAGCTGCTGACTGCATGTGCCCCCAAATTACTCAGCCTGACTGTAGTCTATGATGATGGAACCAATGTTTTGGAATACAGCTCAATTAGTCCAGGCCTGATTCTGACCCGTCCAGACCTGTACAAAAAGGTGAGCTCAGGTCAGCAGAGGTTTTGGCAGAGGTTTTGGTGAGATGGATCGCACCCTCACCCTGTCAGAACACATCTGGAACGCTTGTCTGGGAACATCAAGGCAGAGTGCCACTGACCTCCAACTCAACTCTCCAGGGGCAGAGGGTGAGGGGGATGGGGATGGGGACGGGGATGTTAGAGAGAGTCCAGAAAAGGCTGAGTCTTCACCCATTGCATCATCTGGATTATAACAGCAGAACAGCAGGGGAATTCCTTACTCTGGAAAAGCTTTGACTAATCGCACGTCAGACAGAATGTGCCAACAGATTTTGACTTCCAGTCAGTCAGCGAACACGGTTTCCTTTTTTTGGATTAAAGTACACTTAAGTAAGTCACTGAATTTACTTGGATCAAATGTACACCACACAAATAAAATACATTTCCACAGCAATACATGAGAAAACAATTTAGTCTTTAAATCAACTTGCTTTTGGAAGTGATTCTGCTGATGTTATTCATGTGGAAATAAAGTACAAAATTAATTTCAGTGCTGTTCCATCCATTACTGGTTACGGTCTTTAAAAATATTGACAGGTTTCTGCAATGATCATGCAGCCAAATGATAGCAGAATAAAAAATATAGTGGTACAAAAAATATTACAGTGTAAATGTACTAGACATATTTAATGCACATACACTAATTTTGCATGCTGAAATATAAAAATAACGTCACTAAGTGGATGGTCATTCTAGTAGGCCTGCACGATATGAATAAAATATCCGTTTTGCCATTATACAGCTATATATATTATAGGATCCATGTCACTTATCTCTAATTTAAAAAGCTTGAAGTTTGTAAATCGATCGGGAGAAATTCCATGTTTGATGGGCTATCAACAATTGCTATTTTTGAACACTGCAATGATTAGTCACCAACTTCGACAAGATTTCTACATGCGACAGCCAATTACAGTGCAGGACAAGTTGTTGACAAGTTGTTGGATAGAAGAGAGGGACACTCACCTCAGCTAAATATAAATATATATATATATATACTGCCCGCTTGTGCTGAGCCATTCCTTCACCCACATCGCTTTCTTTTTCCTTTTACTCGTTTTTTCTGAACGTATGATCACACAAACAGTGCTTGTTTATGTTGGATGGTTATTTTTAAACTCCTATTTGGTGCAAGGGTTGCGTCACTTCCCTGTTCACACTTTACAACTGACTTGTGATCAGAAGTCTCAAGGTTGCGAAGTGTTAACAGTAGAGCAAATCCAACCACTTTCACAGTCAGGTAGTGTGAAAAAGGCAAAAGCTTTATAAACAGTTCATTTTCCAATCATAGTTTTTGAATTTGTTTTTGAGTTTTGTAGTAATTTAACAAAACCAACACATTAACATATCTCTTCTTATTTAGCCTACAACATTTTTGCCCCACCCCTTTACATGGAAGTTCTAAGTTGTTCTGTGGTTCATATTCAGCAATAGCAGTACTGCAGAGACCAATACTGCAATAATGACTGGCAGACAATATACTGTGCAGCGCTACTGTCTGGAAGTACATGGCTCTTCTACATTAACACAGAGGAGCAGGGTCATTCAGAAGACATCTTTAATGGCCCTCAGGTCCCCTTTGACCAAGTCAACCACAGTATCAGAGAGGCACAGGCCATCCAGGGAGAACTATAAAGAAATCCGGAAGAACGTCCACCCACATATTTGTAAATAACCCTGCTCTAAAATAATGGCTCCCACTACTACCATCAAAGTCAATAAACTGTACTGGACATTTCTTCTGTGGCTTTGCTTAAAACAATGTTTAACTAAACGATGACCAATCTTGAATGCATCTGTTGACAGAAAGTGGAGTATGAAAAATGCTGAAAAACACTTTAAAAAGCTGCAGTGACAACCCAGACCATTTTCTGGTCACTTACACTGTACAAATGACTAGTCAGCTCAACTTACAAGGTAAATTACTTCAAAGATATGATAAACTAACTCAAACTGAAATTGCCTTTTAATTTTAAGTTGACCTGACTAATACTGATGCTGGTGAAAGACAATATAGCTATAACACTCAACACGGTCATATTGCCCAGCTTTACAGGAAACAGAAAACTAAAGCAAAAACAAAAAAAATAACCAGCAAAGGAAATTAGATCTAATAACTATTGTTAATATACAAAAAATACATAAACAATTTAACATTTATCATTTAAATTTAGGCTTATGCTGTTCCCTCCTACCTTCTACATGCTCCCTGCCTTATGTTTACATTTGCTCTTTTCAGTAACACTGCTGCATCTTTGTACAACCTGCTACTTTGAACCTGGTAGATCCAGAACTGTGTTCTTCTCTCTCTTTATTTGTAACTGTCTGTCTTTCCATTGTTCTGCTATGTTTGCACAAACAGCACTATATGTTGTTATGTGTGGTTCTGTGTTTTTAATGTGACACTGTGGTCCTGGAGGAACGCTGTTCTGTCTCACTATGAACTCTACCAACTATATATGGTTAAAATGACAATAAAAGCGGACTTGATTAAAAAAAAAAACATTAGCAATAAGCTAAAGAGCATTTGGACAACAGATAGTCTGAGACAACCATAATCTGGTATGGTTTAAAACTGCAACAGCCCCACACACACATATAAAAAGTACTCTAAATAAGATCTTCTCTTAATCCCACGCAAGTTTAATATCATTTGTGTATTTCCATATCTCAGAACCCTTTTCAGCAGCCTCTCAGACTAGAAAGACATTTGATGCTTTTCTGTTTTTAGCACTTCTTACAATTAAGTGCTGAAATAAATGTCTTCTCTCCTAAGCGGGAGTTAGGAGAAATGATTCAGAAGTGTGTGATCCTTCATAAACACAATACTGAGATCGGCCTTATTTCTCCTCAGACAAGAAAAGGTTTCATTTTTAGATAGTTGTGGTAAAATTTGACAGAACAGAGAGCTTGTGTCCACAGTTACTTTATACTTTGAACTCCAAAGGATTTTTAATAAGGGCTGAACAATATGCCATATACACACGTTCTCGTAGTGCCTATCTCTGCAATACGGATATTACAGAAGGCTGAAATATGCAAATGGGCCTCTAACCAATTACAGAAACTTCCATGTGAAGGGGTGGGGCTAAACTGTTGTAAGCTAAATAAGGAGATATGTAAATGTGTTGTTTTTAAATCTTAGCTCCATATATGGACTGTATGGGTGGGGGAGTAATAGTACACTGTGAAGTTTTAACAATACTCACACACTGCAAGCTTTTTTTAAGTAGAGAAGTGTGATCTGGACCCTTTACTAAAAAAACATTGCATTTGCAATATGGAGCTTTATAATCGCAATGCTGATATTATTATATTGTGTATCCCCTAACAAATTATCAAATGTATTGTAGATAGGCTTGGTTTTATTTATTTTGTGATTACAAATTTAAAAAATTTTATTTATATATTTTAGGAGTTAACATACTGTTCCATATTATATCATTTTGCCTTAACAATCAAAAAGCTGTGGTTTTGGGTGTTTTAAGTATTGGTTCAAGCACCATTTAGACATTGACACCGTTTTAAAGGCATCATATTAGCACCAGTCTGAGAAAACGACTCAAACGATACTCAACACTTGGGCAGTGGAGGTCTAGTGGTTAGGACGCTGCCTTTGGGACCTGAAGGGTGCAGGTTCAAGTCCCAGCCCGGGCACTACTGAGGTCCCCTTGAGCAAGGTACTGTCCCACTACACTGCTCCCTGGGCACTGCTGAGAGCTGTGCACGTGTGATAGTTGCTTCACGCGTGCACGTGTGATGGGTTAAATGCAGAGGTCACGTTTCACTGTGATGCTTTTTAGTGTGTTTTCACTTTCACTAATGAGTTGAAGAGAAGTAATAAAAATGTTCACTTTATGTCTGCACGTGCGAGTTGATGGAAATGTAGCAGACTGTGTGAAATCATATTTCATACTGACTGCACACCCCAGTATCAAACCGAATTAACCGAATCGCATCGGTGCGAATTCCTTATTGAAAACTCAATATAAAAGTAATCGATGTAGGATCTATTTCTAATGAAATTTGTGATTTACTCCCCTAGAAAATACTTAAAAAATAAATTAGCATGGTACTAAAGGGACAATTCATTATATTTACCTAGTACAGAGTTTCACTGATTTAAGTGTACATGTATAAGATGAAAGCTGTACAGAAACACCAATCCTGAAACCTTCCAATTCAGATTTTGTTTTTAACATTTAAAAACAAAAATAACTAAACCAAAGATAAATAGTTTTATCGCTTTATTTACCTCGCTAGTCCAAATGAGCGCATTCTGTGTCCAAATCGGGGAACGACAGCAGCGTCACCACAGGCGATACAAGCTAACGCTAACAGGCTAATTTAGCGCTAGTCTTCGAACTGGCTCTTACGAAGCAAACGATAAATTCCAAATTACTCTGTCTCGAAAACATAAGGAAAAGTAATAGCGAATGGCCTGGGGTTACTCTGCCCCGTTCTTCAACAATGCTGCTATTTCTGCTGGCTAGTTTGAACATTTAGCCGTCCTGAATGACCAGGAAACTGAAAAGCTGAAGTTAACCTCACTGAATCTTCCGTTTGAGCGAATTATCGGATTGAACTGCTCACAGTTATTTCATTGGCACATTTCAATAAGGGAGTACAGCTCGTGATATTCATCAAAAACGACAACACGAGTAACTAAGCAGTTTTCCTCACCGCTTGCATACGCAGGCGCCGCAACAGGCCTGCGCTGATCCATTAAATTTTTGAATTTTTTAAGAGAGCGCGCGCGATGCCTACTAGCTGTGTGTCTGGAGCACTGCCAACAAGCTGTACATTGAGTGTAAAGGCCGAATTTTGTCCCTTAAATGTGTCTGGGCGTAAAATGGTATTTAAAGAAAAAGAGTAATTCACTTTTGTATCTACACAGGTCAGCCATAACATTAATACCACCTGCCTAATATTGACTATGGCCCTTATGCTGCTGACTGTGGTGCACTGTGTGTTCTGACCCCTTTCTATCAGAGTCAGCATTCACTTCTTAAACCACAGAAGCTCTTCTGTGGGATCAGACCAGACGGGCTAGCCTTCACTCCCCACATGCATCAGTGAGCCTCAAGTGCTCATGATCCTGTCTCCAATTCACCAGTTGTTCTTCCTTGGATCACTTTTGGTAGGTGCTAATACTCCACGAGACCTGCTGTTTTGAAGATGCTCTTACTTCCTTGTCAAAGCGGCTCAGATCCGTACGGTTGCCCATTTCTCCTGCTTCCAGCACATGAACTTCAAGAACTGACTGTTCACTTCTTGCCTAATATATCTGAAGCCAAAATAACTAGTCAATGATACTTGACTGATGTATGTAAATTATCTCAGTTCTGATTGGCTATATATACAGTAATGGTACTAGTGTGAACGAACACAGTATTATTTCAGATGACAGATTTTTACATTTACATTTACATTTATTCATGAAAATTGTTTATGTGTATGACTACTGTACTTGTAAATCAGTACAGTAGTCATACACATAAATCGGTCTTAAAGGCAGAGTAACAAAAGCATGTTTAATTGTAAGGGATAAAGATAGTCTGCAAAATAGTCATGTAAAAAAATTAATTATGACTGTACTTGGTGCAAAAACTCACACAAATGTCATAAGTGGATGGAAGGTGGGCGGAGGGCTAAAATACAAGACAAACTGTTAGACAAGAGCCTTTTAAACCATGTCTCAGCTGAAAAAAGGAGATACATGGTTTTCTTATGACTGATGTTATGTCAGTTATAACTGGTAGCTTTCTCCCTGACAGAGATACTCAGACTTTGAAAGTGTGTGTGTAGTATATGAAACACTACCTGCTCATTCTGGACAGGTTTGAGTCCCGGCCCGGGCACCACTGAGGTTCCCTTGAGTAAGGTACCGTCCCACTACACTGCTCTGCAGGCACCATTGATAGCTGCTGCTGCTCCACGTGTGCATGTGTGACGGGTTAAATGCAGAGGTTGCATTTCATTGTGGTGCTTGAATGTTTACAATGACAAATAGTCACTTTCACCTTCCTTGCTTCCTTGACCATGACCTCCATTTGAACTAATTTATGGCTACATACTTCCTGCCCAGAGAGAGATGCATGCTTTAAAATGAAATAGTGTGAAAAATCACGTCTTACAGTTCCTGCGATATTGCTTCATCCTCTCGCTTCCATCTCTGCAAAAATACACACACGCACATACACACACACATACACGCAGAAGAATGGCAAGGCCAGGTCAAAGGACTGATATAAACTCCTGTTCCCAGTCATCTCTGTCCACACTTCAAAAAGAGCCGAGTATCAGAGCACAGATAAAGACTGGACAGAAATATCTGAAGAAGAACAAAGACGCTTCTTTTGTTGTTGTGAGACACTGCAGTCGCCTTGGCTGGAGTTCAGTCTCTAACTCACTCCTCTTTCCTTGTGTGATAATGTTCTACCATCTTCACACACACACACATACATCTACAAGGTCACCCACTACATTTACTGCTACGTTTACTGTCATTTCCTGTACTCCTTCTTAAAGCCAAAAGCTTAGCTGCAAAGCTAAAGAAGCGTACAACCAATTAGCCATAACATTAAAACCACTGGCCTTATTTAGTGTAGGTGCTCTTACCCATTAAAGCATGGACTCCACAAGACCTCTGAAGGACTGTTGTGGTGACTGGCACCAAGCAGCAGATCCATTAGGTCCTGTAAGATCTGGATCTGGGAAATTTGGACACTTTGTTCTGCCCTCACCTCTTCTCCCGACAGGCTCTGTCCCCTAGCTCCCAGACCTGCCAGAGCTACACCACCCAGCCCATGGCTCTCAGACACCCTTCGCAACCAGAGAACTGACCTTAGGGCAACAGAAAGAAGATGGCAGAAACATAAATGCCAGAATGACCTTGAAGACTAGCAGAGGCTACTGTCATCTTTCTCCTCAGCAATCACAGCTGCAAAAACATCTTACTTCCATGACAAGATCAACGGCATCACCGACTGTCGCAAGCTATTTAACACCGTCTTTACCCTTCCTAACCCCTTTCCCCCTCCCCACCCATCCTCTCTTACAGCTAATGAACTCGCATGTTTCTTTCAGGAAAAAGTGACAACAATCAGTCAACAGTTCATGTTATGCACAGATGTCCAGCATCCACATCTAAAAAATAAGACCTTTTCCACATTCAGATTGCTTCCAGAAATGGAGGTCTCCAAGCTTCTTCTCTCAAGCCACCCAACCACCTGCCCACTTTACCCCATTCCTTCCCACCTTGTCCAGGCGATCTCACCTACAATCATCCCATCACTCACCCACCTTGTGAACTCATCACTGACATATTGAATATTGACACTGAATATTCCCAGCAACCTTCAAGAAGCCCAGGATATCACCACTACTGAAGAAACACAATATGGACCCCTCCCAGGCAGCTAACTACAGACCGGTATCTCTCCTACCATTTATCTCCAAAATCCTTGAACGTGCTGTTTATAACCAATTCTCCACTTTTCTCTTACAGAACAACCTTCTAGATCAAAACCAATCAGGCTTTAAGAAGGACCACTCCACTGAAACAGCCCTGCTAAGTGTGGTGAACTCCCTACGGATGGCGAGAGCTACTAACAAGTCATTAGTTCTCATACTGCTGGACCTATCTGCAGCATTTGACACGGTCAATCACAGACTGCTCCTCTCCACCCTCTCCAGTCTCGGCATCACTGGATGGGCACTCGACTGGTTCAGCTCCTACCTTACAGACAGATCCTACAAGGTATCCTGGAGATGGGAAGTATCGACTCCTCTCCTGATGGACACTGGTGTTCCTCAGGGATCAGTGCTCAGCCCCCTTCTCTTCTCACTCTACACAACTTCACTGGGCCAGGTCATCAATTCACATGGTTTTTCTTATCATTACTATTCTGATGACACCCAATTATACCTCTCTTTCCCACCAGGCGACGACACCATCTCCTCCAGAATCTCAGCATGCCTCAAAGACATTGCAAGCTGTATGAAGGACCGACGCCTCCAGCTCAATCTCTCCAAGACTGAACTCCTCATCCTCCCCGCCAGCCCAACTATACATCACAACATCTCCATCCGACTTGGCTCACTGGTCATCACACCAATCAGAACTGCTAAGAGCCTTGGAGTGATCATCGACGACCAACTGATCTTCAAGGATTTCATTGCATCAACGTCATGGTCATGCAGATTCACACTTTACAACATCTGCAAGATCAGACCATACCTACCAAAATATGCCACCCAACTGCTAGTCCAGGCACTGGTTATGTCTCGCCTTGACTATTGCAACTCGCTGCTGGCCGGTTTACCTGCAACCTCAATCAAGCCACTCCAGAGGATTCAGAATGCGGCAGCACGGCTGATCTTAAACCAGCTGAGATGAGCTCACGGGACACCACTTCTTCGCTCCCTGCACTGGCTCCACATCTCCGCTCGCATCAAGTTCAAGTCCTTGGTGCTCACCTACAAGATCATCGCTTGATCATCCCCCGGCTACATGACATCACTCATCCAGACGTACACACACACCAGGTCACTCAGATCAGCGAGTGAACTCCGACTGGAGATTCCATCCCCTCGTAGAATCAAGCACCTCACCAGACTCTTCACCATCATAGTTCCTCAATGGTGGAATGAGCTGCTCAGAGATACAAGATCAGCTGAGTCTCTCTCAACATTCAACTGTTCCGCACCCACCTCAGC
>JBBPDA010000021.1:19815201-19826665 GCA_037974385.1 Arnoldichthys spilopterus | reverse complement strand
ACAGAGACACAGAACTGTTCCTTCTTATTGGAGCCTGTAGCCCCACCTTCATTATAGAGGCAGGACAAGCTCAGGTGATCCGATTGTGAAAGTGGTCTGATCTCTGTACTGTTCACACTACACAAACTCGAGACCCCGATCACAAGTCAGACAGTTGTGCGGTGTGAGCAGAGCGGTGACAGTGCGCCACCACCTACACCATCTTTCAGCACCACTGGTCCGTCTGCTCGACAAAACAAGGCTCTTGTCACGAAAAAGTCATGTGAGAAACAGGAGCTTACGAATAGATCCAATATAAACAAGCACTGTGTGAACACGGTGTGAAAGGAGAACGAAGGGGATGTGCGTGAAGGTTTGGATCAGCACACACGGGCTGCATGGATTGTCTGTTCTACAGAAAGAGCAGGACGTAAGTCAGTAAATTCTGTTCCCTTTGCTGAGTCTCAGTCGTGTTGTTGTTGTTTTTAGCTACGTTAATGTTCCTCACCTTTTTCCGATGACTTGTGTCCTGTTGTCATTGGCTGTTGCTCACCGGTGACTGGCCCGGATATTCAACAGGTAAAATATCTGGTCAGAGTCAGCGACTGGTCATTGTAGTCTTTGTCCTAGTTTTGCTGCTCCACAGCCTTCTAAGCGATGCTTGGCACTAGGAATGGGGACCTTAGGGCAGAGGAGGCCTAGGACGCTGCCTTTAAGACCAGAAGGTTGCAGGTTCGAGTCCCGGCCCAGACACTACTTGAGCAAGGTACCGTCCCGCTACACTGCTCCCCGGGTGCTGTCGGTAGTTGCCCGCTGCTCCACGTGTGCATGTGTGATGGGTTAAATGCAGAGGTCACATTTCATTGTGGCGCTTTAGTGTGTTCACAATGACAAATAGTCACGTTCACTTAGGCTCGTGTGCGGCTGCTCCAGAGCATCCCGTACTGTTTGTCGCTGTTTTTTGAGATTATACAAGCTGAGTGTGTGAACTGTGTCGGCAGTGGATGCACCTTAATGTAGCTGAGTGCATTAATTAGAAGGGGTGTTTACATTATTTTGGACGGTTGTTGTGATCATTACAGCTGCATCACCCTGTTGATTTAACGTCCTCCTCTCTGTCCACTTCACCCTGTGTACACACAGCTCACTGAGGCAAAGCTCTTTCTGATGAGTTCACTGACCTGACTGTTATATGAGATGGGAGGGGGTGGGGTGGGATAGTGTGGGGGGCGGGGGGTGTGTGTGTGATGGGAACCTCCTGTAAGTGTGGATGGAAGTCTCACGTCTACAGTGAACGTGGTGAAAACTGACACACACATAAACAGAAAAACGATGACTCCAGTCGAGCCAAAGGGAAAACATATAAGTCACTGGCCGTGACGTTTGTGCTGGAAATTTCGACTTCCTCAGAGTGAAGTTTCAAATAAGAAAAATACTGAAAACGCTTTAGGTTTCTGTGGTGATGGACAGTTTTCTTTTCCAAACTATCACATTATTGGATTAAACCATAAGCATAAGCACAGATCAAACCTGTTTGGCTCAAAAAATGGATCAAACATGTAAAAGACGTGTGTGACCTCACAACAAGGTGCTAGGGCTGTCACGCTTACTACACCCAAATGCGCTTCTGCAGTCGGTGGTCCATGATTATGGAATAGTTTACCTTCTCCTAACATCCTTTCTTTTAAATAAAGACTTAAAACATGTTTTTTATTCCATTTTGTCGTGTTTCTTCTTGGTTGTAAATCTAATTTCACTTTATTTATCTATTTATTTATTTTTATGTTATTTTATTTTATTGCTTTATTTTATTCTGTTCTATTTTATTTTTAGCTTTTAGTTTGTGTGTATTGCTTTTTCACAGCACATTGGTAAACACCTGTGTGTGTTTTTTTTAAGTACTTTATAAATAGACTTTACTTACAAAAATCTATATTTCTTTATTAAAATGCTTTGCATGCTGAATGATAAACAGGAAATCCACAGGTCAGGGCTCACCAATCATCCCCTTTGTCCACCCCCCATCCCCCTAGTTTATTTTAAAGTCTTATATAGCAGATTCCCCACACAAGGGGGCACTATTAGGTTCATTGAAAGAGAGGAAACCTACACCATTAAGATCTTACTTACTATTGTGGCCTAATGGTGGGCTAGTGGTTAAGGCATTGCTGTTGGGACTTGCAGGTTCAAGTCCTGGCCTGGGTACTACTGAAGTACCCTTGAGCAAGGTACCGTCCCACTACGCTGCTCCCTGTCTTGGAAGTTGCTTTGGACAAAAGTGTCAGCCAAATATGTAAATCTACCTGATGTATACATTAATGTATATTTTATGTGTATGAAGTAAAATGAAATAGTTTCTGTTATAAATCATGTGTAGAGAAATACTCAGTTACTGATAAATCAATAGTCACAGCTCCAGAGTGGGCTTTAGCATTATGCCTAAGGCAGCACTGTCAGTTCTACTCACAGATATTTGTGATAATGTTTACTTCGTTATAAACCTGCTTAGTGTTATTGCAAACTAACTTTTTGAAAAGCTATGAGTGCTCAGACCTATGACTGGCTGGGTACTAAACGTATGACCTGTATTTCTTGTAACCACAGCAATAACAACCACTGTACAACAGAGACTGCAGATGTTTTTATCACTGATCAGCAGGGAAGGGCCAGAAATGTGCTCTTTTTTTCTGGGAAGAGAGTCAAGCCATAATTTTAAAAACTGACACATTACGGTGGAATACATTGGAGCGTTTGGTACCAGGCACTTCCTTGCTGTCCGGAAAGTGACTTATTGTATCTGGCCTCATGCTGTGTGCTTAATGCATGAAATATCACTATTTCTCTTCACCATTAAATGGATCCTTATCTTTCTCAGCAATAAAACAACTATTATGCCAATACACACACTTAATGCTGGATAAAGGTTTTTAAATTCTCATCCACTTGTTCTGGAGAAAAATGTTAGATTAGTATTTTGTGAGCTTCCAACGTTCTGAAAACACAGGCCAAGGCTCTAGTTTTTACTTTACTTACAGGATAACTACCTTCTGATCAAACAGTGGGCCTTCAAATCTGACATCGAATGAGCTTTGACTCCGGGCAGTGGTGGCCTAGTGGTTAACACCTTACCCTCGTGAACAGAAGGTCATGGCTTCAAATCCCGGCCCAGGTACCATTTAGCAAGGTACCGTCCCACCACACTGTTCCCCAGGTGCTGTTGATAGCTCCCCGCTGCTCCACGTGTGATTAAATATAGAGGTCATATTTCATTGTGGTGCACTTTGCATGTGTTCACGATGATAAATAGTCACTTTATGGGCAGTGGTGGCCTAGTGGTTAGGATACTGCCTTGGGACTGGTAGGTTGCAGGTTTGAGTCCCGGCCCGGGCACTACTGAGGTTCCCTTGAGCAAGGTACCGTCCCACTACACTGCTCCCTGGGTGCTGTTGGTAGCTGCCTGCTGGTGCACGTGTAATGCAGAGGTCACATTTCGTTGCGGTGTTCACAATGACATAGAGTCACTTTCACTGTGAGAAGCTCCAGTTTCACTGTTTTACCCAAGTAAACACATGATGACATGAAAGACATATCAGAACTGCCATGGCTGTGCAGTGACCATCACGTGCTACCCCAGTCTCACAGTGTTTCCCAGGACCTTTGGTTTGCTTGCAGCACATTTTCAACACCTCCTTGTGACTAAACGGTGACTTTGTACACTTCCCTCAGCTTATCAAATCGAAACTTGATTTAAGGGACTTTCTGGTCCACCGCACGCGTAAATTCCCATCAGTTACACATACAGGATGAAAACGACCAGTATTACGCTTAATTAGCCAAATAATGATTATTAGAACTAATGATGGTTTCCAGTCGTTTAGCCCTGTGGCTTGTTCAGTGTTTCAGATGCACAATGGTATAGTGTAGAAAAACATGCAGAGTCAGAATTGTTCACAGTGGTGGTAAATGGAACCAGACATCTGAACCGTTTAATGCCTCTGAAAGCACTCTCATAGAAATGTATTACACCAGGAGGTTATGAATATTCTGATGCGTTAGGTATTGATTTCTGATGGTTTTGTGAAGCTTAAATCATTTAAATTCATTTGAGGCAAAAAAAAAAGATAGTTTAGCTTATAGATAGTGTAGGTTTACAGATGGTTTGGATAGTAAACAAAATTTTCATGTTGTAGATATTGTGACACCAGCACTTCTGAGTACACTGCAACCCTGGCCCTGGCACACCGTCCTACACTTTTTACTGCTTTCACCTACTTTAACTCAGTAAAATGATGTTAATTGGAGGATTAGTTGGATCAGGTATGTCAGAAGCAGTAAAAACTCTAAGATATGCAGTGGGCCTCCAGGACCAGGGTTGGGAAACACTGAACTGATTTCACTCAAATATTGAATAAGAATAAGTATGTGGTGCAGTGGTTAGCACTGTCGCCTTACAGCGAGAAGGTCCTGGGTTCGATGCCTGGGTTGGGTGGGTGCCTTTCTGTATGGAGTTTGCAAGCTCATCCCATGTGTTTTCTGCAGTTTCCTCCTGATGTCCAAAGGCTGCAGTAGGTTAATTGGATATTCTAAAAATTGCCAGTGAGTGTGTGTATGAATGCTTGTCTGTCTTTGTGTTGCCCTGTGATGGGTTGGCTTCAGCTTCCCTGGGAACGGAAGAAACGGTTAAGAAAATGGATGAATGTATATATATATATATATATATATATATAGAGAGAGAGAGAGAGAGAGAGAGAGTATATTAGCCTTATACTAGTAGATTCACTTGTCATTTGACACTGCACAATATTCAAGATGGTTTTATTCATCATGTACATAGTTATACAAATGCAACACGTAGTGAAACGTGCCCTGATCGCTCCTGAGACTCCGCAAATTTTAAATAAAAATAACACTAAAATTAAAAGAAATTAAGATGCAGAATCTAAAGTAATAAAACCATACAAAAGAAAAAATATTACAGAATAAACAGAATATTAAATGTGAACAATAACTGTACATTGTGCATATAGATAACTATACAAGCTAAAATGCAAAGAAACATGATTATAAATATATACTGGGTTGAAAACAATGGCAGGGGTAAAGCAGGCCGGCAGAATATGCATTATATCATGTAATTGTCAGTTTGGAGTTACAGAGCAGTTTAAACCTGTGACCTGATTAAGAGTCTCACATCCTGAGGACAGAAACTTCTCCTGGGTCACTGGCCATAAGACTCCTGTAGCGTTTCTCTCAATTTTGCCGTTTAAACAGACAGTTACTGGCACGAGTAACACACACGGTAAAGCACAAGAAGATGTAATGCAGTTTGTAGTGATGGGAATAACGGCGCTAAAATAACTTTATAAAATAATAAAATCACTGTTTTACAGCGTCCGAGCAGGCTCTCAGCCACAGGAGCGGCTTCTTTCTTTTCTTTGGTGAGGGGGGGCGGGACCACCGGATAATGGATGATGATTGGCTAATGTAGAGTACAGTTTCATGGTAAGCCAACCAGACGCAGAGATGGGCGGGTGTTTACGCAAACACACGCACAGGAGACACACAGCAATGGCGAGTTCAAAAGCAGCGTTTTTGGTACAAGCGTAAATGAATTTAGACCGGTTTAATTGCCAGCTGCGGCCTGTTGAAGTGCAATAAATACGAAAAGTTCTAAAACGTCTATTGTGTTTAATCAGTCTACTTTTATATACACAGATCAACCAGATCCACATTGATATATCACATTTGATCGGTGTCTTGTCTCACAATGTCCCCATTGGAATAGAGTTGTGTAGTGTTTTCTGTTTATATTTAGACTTTTATTTAAGTGTCTATTTCATTAATTGCACGTGTTTAATAGTCAGTGTTATTACAAATAGTTAAACATACAGCTACATTTTCATGAACGTAGGCAGGGGGGTCCACATTTTTGACATATTTGAACATTTTTTTTATTTTAATGTAACGCATACGTTGGTTTCCCTGGTAACGAGTTACTCTTATAATGCTGTAACTCCGTTACTAACTCACTTTTTGGAAGAAGTAACTAGTAATTATAACTAATTACTTTTTTTAAGTAATGTGCCCAACACGGGCAATTTCTCATCTAGCCAGAAAGTGCAAATAGCAGAGCAATGTGCGGATGAGGCAGTAAGGCATTGTTGTGAGCAAGGCGCCATGCTATCTCTTTAAGAAAGACCGCCGGAAATACGTCATTTCTCTTCCGGCCTCTGGAGCCTCGCCGTGAGTGTGGGTATTATCTGCGCTCCAAAAAACCGGCCCAAAAATGAGCGTCCCAGCGTTTATAGACATTACCGAGGAGGATCAGGTATTGTGGAAAGCCGCTGGCGCGATATTTATCCGATTGTGTGCATTATGAGTCGGTATTTTGACGATACTTGATGTTTTGAGGCTTAGCCGGATGCTAAACATCGCTGCCCGGCTGTTTTGTTCTGCTCACATGGAGGAGACAGGAGCGAATTCTGCCCAAAATATAATCTCTGATGCACTCTGACCACCTGCTCCACTTTGGGAATACTTCACCTGGTGGATCCAGCCCCGCTGAGGCACATAGACCCAGTGATGCGTGGTGTTCTCCAGGCTGTAGGTTCACTGTGAGAGTGGCCCTGCGGGTCCGAGCCGGGGCCACAGTGTGGTGTTGTCCGCCTGAACAGTGAGCTGATGAAGGAGGCCAGTGAGGATCAGGGAGGGAAAATAAACAGTAGGATTATTTAATGAAGGTTTAGCACCAGTTCTGTATTTCTCCTGCCTTCCAGAGGGTTTTTTCCCCTTCATCCTCCGCTAATAAGGCAAGGCAAGTTTATTTATATAGCACATTATCATACACAACGGTCATTCAATTTGTTTTACAGAGATAGGCATTAAAATAAAAGGCAAGAGTAGCATGAAAAGTACAAGATGAAAGTAAACATTTTAAGCAATAAAATTAAGCCAAGAAATGATAAGTTAAATATAAGAACAAATAAAAGTAATAAATGAAAATAAAAGAAAATGCATGATAAAAGTAAGATAAGGCAGTTGCCACACCGCCATTCCAATATTATTAATGTTCATGTATTTAAATATTTTTTTATTAAAAAAAACTTGAAGAATTAATCGTTTTTAGTCTTAAAAATAAATAATCGCATTTAAATTCAAACATTGGTTAAAAATTTTGCAGTTGTGTATTTCCCCCCCCAAATTCTTCAGCCCTATATAGTTTTCTGGTCCAGGTTGGTGTAGGTGCAGTTTCTCCCTTTTTCCTGCTTGTATGATTTTGTGTCTGATGAAATGTGTACATTAACACCTAAATGGTCAATATGCTGCCGCTGTTAACCTACAGCAAGGTAGCTGGTGTGAACCGCTGAACATGTCAGTCATGATACTGATTGTTTGAATAATCCCCATGATAGAATATTTAGAACATTTATCGTGTTGCACAAAATTGTGTGTTGCAGTAATTTTGTCTGTTCTTGTTCTCGCGCACAGGCTTCAGAGCTCCGGGCTTACATCAAATCCAAGGGAGCTGAGATCTCTGAGGAGAACTCTGAAGGAGGCCTCCATGTCGACCTGGCTCAGATTATTGAGGCATGCGACGTCTGCTTGAAAGATGATGACAAAGGTAAGTGTCCAGAATGGGTGTGAGCGATTGAGCCCTGTGTACTGCGCTTTACGGTTGTGTATTTAATGCTGTGCCTTTTGTTGTGTGTTTGTGTGTGTTTGCAGACGTAGAGAGTGTGATGAACAGCATTGTGTCCCTGCTGCTGATTCTGGAAACGGAGAAGCAAGAGGCACTGATCGAGAGCCTGTGCGAGAAGCTGGTGAAGTTCCGGGAAGGCGAGCGGCCTTCTCTCAGGATGCAGCTGTGTGTTCATGAGTTCGCTTGTTGGTTTATGAATTTTTTTCACTGCTTTATTCATCGCTGACCTTCTGCTTCAGGCAACACCACAATACGTCCATAGTGATCACACTTTAATTAAAAAGGCCTGAAGTGTGTAAATATGATCAAGGCTTCACAATGCTAGTGGTTAGGACGCTGCCTTTGAGACCTGAAGGTCGCAGGTTCGAGTCCCGGCCCTCTTTATCTCTTATTCAGCCTATAACAGTTTAGCTCCACCCCTTCACACAGACATTCTGTGATTGGGTGGAGCAGGGGTGTCAAACTCTGGTCCTGGAGGCCTGGTGTCCAGCGTTACTTTGTACTTCCCAACTCAAGCACACTCACTAAACCTGGCACTTAACGGGTAAGTTAAATCAGGTGTTTGAGCAGCAAAATCACCAAGCTGTGCTGGACACCGGCCCTCCAGGACCACAGTTTGACACCCCTGGGGTAGAGGCTCACTTGCATATTGCAGCCATCTGCGTTATTGCAGAGATGGATATTACAATAACGATGTACAGGTGATATATTGTGGACCATATATTGTGGACCGCTTGCTTGGTGCAGTCCTAGTTACTCTGTTCATTGTCTTTTAAATGATGCAGCCTGAGTAACCTGTTCCATGGCATGGATGAAAACACACCGGTGAGGTACACTGTGTACTGCAGTCTGATCAAGGTAGCAGCCGCCTGCAACGCCATATCCTTCATCCCCACTGAGCTGGACCAGGTACGGCTATTGATTTAACACATGCAAATAAAAAAAATGTTCATTTTATAACAAGATTTACTAATTCATTGTTTCCCAGCCCTGGTCCTGGCACACAGTCCTACACATTTTACCCCTTTCACCTACTTTAACCCAGTAAAGTGATGTTAATTGGGGGTTTAGTTGGATCAGGGGTGTCCAAAGCAGTAAAGACACTAAGACATGCAGGGCACTGTACCTCCAGGACTAGGGTTGGGAAACGATAAACTACTTTATACACAGTTAGCAACAGCTGCCTACTTTTCTTTATAGTTAGTAACAGTCATGCTTTTTCTTCTGCACAGGTGCGCAAGTGGATCGTTGACTGGAATCTGAACACAGAGAAGAAACACACACTGCTGAGGCTGGTGTACGAGGCACTGGTCGACTGCAAGAAGAGGTATTTATGTAGAGACCTCTGCTGTTGAATACGGCTTAGCCCTTTAGCTTAACACCGGTTCAGGCAGTGGAGGCCTAGTGGTTGGGACCTTGCCCTTGTGAACCAAAGGTCGCAGGTTCCAGTCCCGGCCTGGTCACCAGTGAGGTTCCCTCGAGCAAGGTACCGTCTCGCTACACTGCTCGCCAGGTGCTGTTGGTAGCTGCCCGCTGCTCCACGTGTGCACATGTGATGGGTTAAATGCAGAGGTCACATTTCGTTGTGGCGCTTGAGTGTGTTCACAATGACAATCATTTTCACTTCACTTCTTCAACATATGCTTTTGTTTCCCTACAGTGACCCTGCAGCTAAAGTGATGGTAGAGCTCTTGGGCAGTTACACAGAGGATAATGCCTCCCAAGCCCGTGTAGATGCCCACAGGTATGTTTTGCTTTGTGTTATATTATGATCCACAGGCCCCAGCATGCAGTCTGTTCTCCCTGCTACAGTGCATGAGTGCCTGCACCACACAACTCAAGGACATTATCATCAGACCATCAGGACTGAACTTCAACACTGCACACTGTCAGCTTAATACTCTTCTACTCTGTCCTTCACTCTACTCAGTGTACTTCCACCACCCAAGGAGCAATACTGCTGTTCGCACTGGTCACTGTTCTACATCGCCCTTTACATAAGATCTCATACCTCACATGATGCACAACTACTTTAAGACCGTGATGTGCTCATTAGCATACATTCCCTTCTTTCTTGGCATACACATTCCACAACTGCCCCCTTTACATATTATCTACATATTAATTTTTACATTCATTCTAAAAATGTTCACGATCGTAACTGTTTACTGGTTCTTCTCGTCCAACACGTTTTATTGTACTGTTGACCCAACGTAAACATACATATGATCATCAAAACCTGTTAAAAACTTGATATATCGTCGTTGTCCAGAGAAAGTCCTGGATCTCAACACAACAGCTGGGCCTTTCCATTCTGTGAAGCTTTCTTCCTGAATTGACCAATAGAAATGCTCCAAAAGTCACCGGATCTAAATGTTCTTCTGTTTACTTGTGTTAGATGTTTTGCCTTCTCCTTAAAAGTTTGGAGATTTTTTTTGGGGAAGTGGGGGTAGTGATGACGTTATAATAAGTGATGCTGGGTTGACGATTTGATGTTCTTGTGACATTTTGGGCAAACTGATGCCCACTGATGACTATCACTTGGGGGTCTGAGGAATTCTGGAGCAGGTTGTTGGATGGGGCTGGTGGGAGCTCATAATGTTTGTGCTCCATGATGCATTGACACATGTCCACAATGATCAAAATGCGCCGTTACGCCGCTAATATAAATGACATTTACACTGTGCGGGCAGTGGTGTCCTAGTGGTTGGGACCTTGCCCCTTTGTGAGGAGAAGTCCTAACCCGGGTCCCACTGAGGTTCCCTGATTGCACCTTCTTCTGTAAATTCAAAACTGACATTTTTTTCTGTAAAGTGACCTTGGGTATGTGAACGGCACTATATAAATGTAATGTTGTTGAGCAACTCCTTGCAGTGGTGGCCTAGTGGTTAGGTCACTGCCTTTGAGACCTGAAGGTCTCAGGTTCGAGTCCCGGCCCGGGCACTACTAAGGTATTCTTGAGCAAGGTACCGTCCCGCTACACTGCTCCCCGGGCGCTGTTGATGGCTGCCCGCTGCTCTACGTGTGCACGTGTGATGGGTTAAATGCAGAGGTCACATTTGTTGTGCACTTTGTGTGAGATTGAGTGCGTTCACAGTGAGACACAGTCACTTTCATCTTCACAAGCACCTGACCTTTGAAACTTGGCAGCATTTTAGATCATTTTTAAACGACACTCGACCTTTTCATGTAACTGGAGGAGCTGTTTTCACTGGTGGACTGTAGCCTGAGAGTTTTAACTGTGTTTACTGTATCAGTTATTCGAAAATCATCAGTTTTAACGTTCGCGCTCTGTGCTAACGCACTGACCTCTCTATTCCCATAGGTGCATTGTCCGAGCTTTGAAGGATCCCAGCACGTTTTTATTCGATCATCTCCTGGCCCTGAAGCCTGTCCGTTTCCTGGAGGGAGAGCTGATCCATGATGTGAGTACAGTATCATGAATTTCATGAACCATATGTGTAAGCTGCTGCTCTTTAATTACGGACCTTCTCTCTTGTAGCTCCTGACCATCTTTGTAAGTGCAAAGCTGGCAGCTTATGTCAAGTTCTACCAGAGCAACAAAGACTTCATTGATTCTCTTGGTAAGTATTTTATGGACTCGTTGTCCATAAACCTGGCATTTAGTTCCGTCTTGAGTGATGTGCTAAGTGAACAGCTATATGGTGGGCAGTGGTGGCCTAGTGGTTAGGACGCTGCCTTTGAGACATGAAGGTCGCAGGTTCGAGTCCCGGCCCGGGCACTACTGAGGTTCCCTTGAGTAAGGTACCGTCCCGCTACACTGCT
>JBBPDA010000021.1:19798515-19815101 GCA_037974385.1 Arnoldichthys spilopterus | reverse complement strand
TGGGTTAAATGCAGAGGTCCCATTTCGTTGTGGTGCTTGAGTGTGTTCACAATGACAAAGAGTCACTTTCACTTTATAGATTCATAGCCATAAAGTTCCAAACCAAATCTTTGCTTGCAGATAAAATTTTGTAGAATCTCACTTCTGTTTCTATGTTGCCGTTAGCTCCAGTTATGGTGCTACACACATGGAGGCGGAGCTCCTTCATCGGCAGACCTACGCCTCCACTCATACGCTCCCTACCTACACCACCTCCCACCACCCCACAGGTGAGGATGTTTCTAAATATTAGCACCTCATCTGACAAATCGCAGGCTCTCTGAATGATCCGACTCCTCTGTCGTCTGTGCTTTGGTCAGGTCTGTCTGGGGTCTTCGATACCAATCTGCACAGCGCGGGAAGCAGCACCACTGAATCATCGGTCATGAATTTCCTCTCTTCCATTGAATCCCGAGGCCTTCAGGCTGGACCTGCAGCCTCTCCTCTCCTTCCTCAGTTCAGGACGGCCCCATGGCAGACTGGTGAGAAGGAGCAGCTTTCATTATCTTCTTGTGTATTGGAACCAACACATGTTGTGTGTGATGTGGTTCACTTCACGTTTCCTTATTTTGCCTTCACTTTTCTCAACATAGGTACAAATTCTTCAACCGAACTCTTCCTCACCGGAGCCCTTCCTTCTTCTGGAACGTTCCCCACGCCCTCGGCTCTTTCATCCTTCCAGCACCCCAGCGCTTTTCCCACTAGAAACTATGCCACCACCTCTGCGCTAACTGTTCAGGACGCCACGTTTAGCCCTTCGAATGGCTTGCTGTCTCCTACCGACCCTCTACTTCAGATCAAATCCCCCCAGAGTACTGTACCAACAGCTCTTGCCTTCGAACGCCTGGGCGGTGCTTCTTTGGCCGCTGGCCTCCCGCCCCAGTCCTCCACATATCGCTCAGCCCAGGAGTCGGCCCCCCACCTCCTGCAACCTCAGTTTAGCCTGCTGCCCTCTGCTTTGGGCAGCGCTCAGCAGGCTTCTTCACAACCTGATGGAGCCCCTGTGTTCTCCAGCTCCATAGAACGTGCACTTCAACGTGAATGTAGTGTCATCAAGCACCACCAGAGGCCTTCCAGCACCCAGTCTGTCCAGGAGCCTTTGCCGGGCAGCGTGCAGCACTCATTGCAGGGTTACCTGCCTGCTGACAGCGATGTCTCCTACCAACAGGATCCCTCACGACACACATCTGTACCCAGCAGTCCCGCTGGAGATTCAAGCCAGGCCGTTAATGTCAATGTTCAGCAAGAAACGACCTCCTCCTCTATCCCTCCTTCCCCGGGGTTTTCTTCCTCAGCTGGAGTGAAAGCCAAGGACGGATCTTCCAAAACAACAGAGCGCCCCAGTGAGAGCGTAGAGCCGCGTGCTCTGTCAGCTTCCTCTGCGCAGAAACAGGGCTCTGTTATAGCTAGCCAATCACAGCCGTACACATCTGCACAGCTTCCCAGCCTGATGTCCATCAGCCCATCACAAACTTACATCACCTCTCAAAGTCTTTTGAGCAACCTCAGCCAAGCACAGACCTTCTCTCCCAGTCAGCCTGAGAAACTGCCTTCCATATACAAACCTCTGCCATCGTTTGCTAGCCAGTCCGAAAACGAGACCTCCATCAGCCAGTCTCTTATTTACTCTTCTGGTCAGCAGCAGGGCTTGTCTTCTGCAGCCAACAGGGAGGAGTATGAGGCACAGGTACAAGGACTTTGCTTGGGCAATCCCTCTCAGAATTATTCTTCCAGCCACTCTCAGGGTCTGCCACCTGCCAGCTACTATGCCCAGGGGACAGCATCTGCTAGTCCCTCTCAGAACTACACGTCAGGTCAGTCTCTCACCTCTAGTCCTCCTTTCTCTGCTTCCCGTGCCCACAGTTTACCAACCTCTAGCTCAGCCCAGGATTACATCCTAATGCAGCCTTCTCCAGGCAGCAAGACTGACGGGCTGATGTCACAGCAGCCCCAGAAATATTTGCTGTCCGTTCATCCACCAACTTCTTCCACTGCCACTTTTACGCAAGCCTTACAGAACAACCAGTTGTCGGTGGACTCAAAGCCAGTCTATGGGAAAAGGAAACAAAACGAGTCTGTGTTCCTCACCTCCAAAGAGGCCTGTGGCGAGCTTCCTCTTCAGGACGTGCAGGCGTTACAGCAAACGTCTGTGGGGTCTTCTACTCAGACTGTCACGGCCGGCGATATTGGGGTACAGAACAACGTTGTATACGTTGTGTCAAAAACAGAGGACAGGCACAACACGCAGAGCGTGATCCGAAGTAGCTCACGATCAGAGGATCAGATGATGGACCTCGCTCAAATGTCATCCATCAAAGATGAGAGAATGAGCACTTTAGGTGAACATGCGCAACTGGTAAGCAACGCTCACGTCGTCCCTGGCCCCAAAAATATTTCCACATTAATGCAGTCCTCCCATGTGGCCTTGAGCACTGACCAGCTGAAACAACACACTCTGATTTTCAAAGCCCCCACCATTCAGCAGGAGAGCCATCAGGCCCAGAGCAATAGAGTTCAGCAGCCCGATCATAGACAGGTGCCTCAGGACCAGACGCAGTTTGTTCGGATTCCCAATGCCCAAGTCTTGCTAGACCCCACACAGATGATCCTTCTCCAGCAGCCTTTGCTCCAGGCAGGGCCAAGCCAGGCCAAGCCAGCGGTGCAAATGCACCCAGTACCAGTCCAGTATCTGCAGATGAATAATGAAATAGTAAGTTCTGCAGGCGGATCACGTGGGAATCAGCAGAACCACCAAGCTGCGGAGTCCACGGAGTCTGCCAAGCACCTGGGCCCAAAAGATCATTTCATTGGCCCATCGAATCCACATGATGCCAAGCAGCATTTTACCTTAAACTCCATCTGCTTCCCTGAGTCGATGCTAATGACAGATGAGCGAAACATTCTGTCCAACGTAGATGACATCCTAGCGGCCACAGCAGCTGCATGTGGAGTCACTCCTCAGGACTTTAAATCTGCTTCCTCTGAAGGGGACTTACCGATCATATCCAGTCCTGCAGACTCAAAGTGCCACTTTCAGTTAGTCGAGAACAGACATGAAGCCAACAGTTTTCCTTCCCAGAACATGATCGTTTCAAACACGCAGACCATGACCTTACCCCTAAATGGTGCCCACTTGACCTCAAACACTCAGAAAGACATTGACCGGCAGCAGGCGTTTCACCTAATGAACTCCCACATGCAGCACAACTGTAAGCACGAAATACCTGAGAAGGTGAGCAACTGTCACGAGAAAAACGAGGTCCTACCCAAGCAACAGTGTGTGAATCCCAGTCATGATTCTTCCTTGAATTCCAATGGAGGTACTGTCTGTGCGTCAACCCACAACCACTCCGACTTTCATCTGGCTGGGCAGGAGTATCACCCAACTGGGCTTGTGAAATCAGACAGCTTGTCCAAAAATAAGAATCAGCCCAAGGGAATAAAGAACGTCAAGATGGAGGACGGCGTTATGGAATGCGACGGTCTTCCTAAAAAGAAAGTCAGGTCTAAAGGTTCTTCTAAGCAGGCTGGGGAAGATGAAAACGGTCAGCCCAAATCTCAGAAGAGAAGCAGCCAAGCAAAGAGACTAAACTCCAGAGGTAGCGAGACCAGCTCTTCCTCCACATCCGAGGGATATGATGGCTACCAGCAGCAGGAGCGAATGCGTCAGAAAATCCGAGAGGTGGAAGAAAAGCAGCCAGAGGTCAAGACGGGTTTCATTGGGTCTTTCTTGGACTTTCTTAAATCTGGGCCCAAGCAGCAGTACTCCTCTCCACCCATACGGTCACCAAACCGTGCAAGAAAGCCTTCCGTCTCCAAGAGACTTTCTAATCCATTGTCTGTGCCCTCTAAACTCTTGCCCCAGTCAACACAGTTGGTATCTCCAGACCTCCACACTGTTAGTTCTACTAAGAGACTGGACGAGGATCTTCAGAAAAACCTGGAAACTCTTCCTTCCTTCTCCTCCGACGAGGAGGAGTCGGTTGGTAAAAACCAAGACCTTCAAAAGAGCATCACTTCTGCTCTGTCCTCTTTAGATGACCTGTCAGACAAGAAGCAGAAATCAGGTTTGCAACCTCACTTCTTTCTGAACAGATTTCTGTATTTATGATTAAAAGATATTTCAGTTTTTTTCTGGATTAGTAAGACTTTAACGTTTGCTGCAGTTTTGATCATGTGTAATGTTGTGTCCCTAGACAGCACAAGTTCAGACGAAGTCAAGCAAGAGCAGCCGCCAAGCGTCCAGTCTACGGACGCGAAGCCACAGGAGCAGCAGACGCCTGTGCAAAAGGAATTGTCTGCTGAGGAGTTGGTGAAGAATGTGCCTCCAGACAAACTGGCCGTACAGCTGACCACCGTAGCTATCGAAGGCTTAACAGATGAGGAACTGTCCGACAGCGAAGGGGAGGGCATGTACCGAGAGCGAGACGAGTTTGTGGTGAAAAACGAGGAAATAGAAAGCCTTAAGGTATGCAACTGAAATCTCATTGCAGTCCAGAGAAAACCACTTATCTCCATTTTTTTACTTTCAGATTTAGATTGTTTCCTGCATCAACACAGCAACTGCCCTTACCCTGTGTGGAACATTCGTGATGAACAGACCAATGCAAACTGTTCACTTGTTCTTAAATGTTCTTCCATTAACTTACATTAGAAGTGTGGATGGTTTTCTCCCATTTTGGAGATACTTGCTTTTTCTTGAACAGTGGTGATGCACATTTATTTTAATAGTTAATCAGATTTTTTTAAAAACAACCCCAAAAAACAAGTACTTCAGTTTTTAAGCATACGTTTTAAAATAATTTGTATATTATAATATGTAGTATGTAAATGATCCATTTATGATTATTTGGCAACCTCATTTTGCACCTTTTTATACATAACATCGCAACAATTTTTCTGTGCACTGTACTGTGTTTAGTAAACCTGTCTATTTTTGCCGAAAGGCATTTCTGCCCCTTTGCTTGCATCCCTTATAATAGGCCCTGGCCACTTAACCCATCTGCCCATGCAGTGTTTTTAAAGCCGAATTCCACCAGTTTTTCCAGATTTCAGCAGAATTCAGCAGAATCGTTCAGAGTGGATTTAATGTAAAATGTTTTTATTGTAAATAATGTTTTTATAATGCTGGCGATAGGAATCAGGGGTCATGACGACAGCAACAAAGGTGTAGCCATTTTACACCAATCAGCCATAACATTAACACCACTGACAGGTGAAGTGAATAACATCGACTCTCTAGTTATATCATTACAATAGCACCTGTCAGGGGGGTGGGATACATTAGGCAGCAAGTGAACAGTCAGTTCTGGAAGTTGATGTGCTAGAAGCAGGACAAATCTGTGAGTGTTCTGAGCCACTTTAAGAGAGAGAGATTTGATTTTTCATTATACTTTTGTACAGTGAGATTCTGGAGACATCGTTCCATGTGCAGCAGCAAAACAAGAAGTAGATGGGCCATGAGAAGGGCCTTCTTGTGATGGCTAGACTGTAGACAGGATGGGGTGAGGGGTGTGGTAGCTTCAGCAGAGCGCGGTGTAGTGAGGCCACATGGTCGACTTATTTTAGGTTTACGCTGGGAGCCAAGTACGGTCCTGTGCCAGCCAGGCATTGCATTACACAGCAGTGTTTAATGCAGATGCCACTTTGTAATGAGCTTTTGCTTGCTTTTCACTGCCAAGATAATGCCAATTTCTGCTGACCTGGCATTGACATAGGGTTTTGCCAAGGGCCAGGTTTTGATGATTAGAGCATCTCCAGGGCAGCAGGCGTGTTTTAGGTGTGCAGTAGTTGGTAACGACCAGAAGTGATCTGGTGAAGGACAAGTGGTGAACCGGTGGCAGCTTCGTGGGCACCCAAGGCCCACTGATGCTTGTGGGGAGTGAAGGGTAGCCTGCCTGGTCGGTTGCTGCAGAAGAGCCACTGTGCTTTAAAAAGGCCCTTGTCAAGTGGCTCAGATCCCTACGCTAACCCGCTTTTCCTGCTTCCAGCACATCAACTTCAAGAACTGGCTGTTCAATCCTGCCTAATATATTCACCACCACCCCCCACACCCCCCGACAGGTGCCACTGTAATGAAATAACTAGAGTGCCAGTGTTACTCACTTCACCCGTCAGTGGTGTTAATGTTTTGGCTTTAAGACATGTTTGCCATGTCTCCTCACTGATGCCTCTTCTGTGTTTTGTTACCTGTAGGTCATGTTAAGGGCAGGGGTGGAGCCACCAGCCATCTGGAAGGTACAGAAGGCACTGCTGCAGAAATTCATCCCAGAGCTGAGAGATGGAAAACGAGTGTTTTCAGCCACCAACAGTGTGAGTGAATATAAAAGCCTATTGTATTCCACTTTATGGCCAGTAGTATGTGGACACCTTATCAGGCCTCTATGAACATATTAAAAGTCAGTGTGAACACACTCAAGCACCACAACGAAATGTGACCTCTGCATTTAACCCATCACACGTGCACAAGTGGAGCAGTGGGCAGCTATCAGCCGCGCCCGGGGAGCAGTGTAGTGGGAGGGTACCTTACTCAAGGGAACCTCAGTGGTGCCCGGGCCGGGACTCGACCCTGCGACCTTCAGGTCAAAGACCGTGTCCTAACCACTAGGCCTCCACTGTCATATTGGGCATCTTGTTGACAGTGTGGAGTTCCTCCACACCAAACTTAGCAAGCCATGTCTCCACTAGGGGTGTAAATGACAAGTACCATCAGGATTTGATCTGGTTAGATTTTGATACATTGAAATCTGCAGCGATGTGATTGGGTGGGATACTAGGGGCTACAGTCAGTATAAAATATGAAATTTCATACAATCTGCTACATTTCCATCATCTCACACATGCAGACACCTGGGCACCACTGAGGTTTCCTTTGAGCAAGGTACCGTCCCGCTACACTGCTCCCTGGGCGCTGTTGGTAGCTGCTCGCTGCTCCTTGTGTGCACGTGTGATGGGTTAAACGCAGAGGTCACATTTCGTTGTGGTGCCTGAGTGTGTTCACAATGACAAATAGTCACTTTCACTTTAATGCGAGTATACTATTATCAGGAGTCAAATGCAGCAGTGTCGTCTTCAGCAGAAGCAGCTTCACAGCACAGACACATTGGTTCATCGTATCGCAGGCTATTTTGGTTGATGCGTCGATACACTCAACCCCGATTGTTGGGCTTTAATTAGGAGGGGTGTCCACATACTTCTGGCCACGTAGTGTATTTTATCAACAGAACAAACAACATTGGTCTGATTTTACAGAGTAAATGACTAGAAATGTAAACCTATGGACGTCACTTTTTTTTAATAAGCGATGTCCCCTCTCTCGTAGTATCTGGGTTACTTTGGAGATGCTAAGACCATGTACCGGAGAGTTTACGTCAAGTTTCTCGACACCGTGAACAAGCGGGAGTACGTGCGAGTCTGCAGCAGGAAACCAAGGTGCAAGCCCATGCATTCAATGAGGTAGCGCTGTCTTCTCTTCGTCTGGATTCTTCCTGCTGTTCTCCATCCACCAGGCTCGCAGGTTTCCCACGAGCAGGAGCCCAATCAAAGCCGTTCACACTTTCTCTGATTTTTTTTTTTTCTTTGACAAATATTTTGAACAAAGTCATGTGACAAGCATTGAATCCCACACACTCACTCACGCACACAGACAGACAGACACACACACACACGCCGCCAAAACAATGTCCCAGTGACAGCACATTCCTTTCTCGGTCGCTTTGAAATCTCCTAGATCGAGGCAAACCCACTCGCCGGCCCTCACCGAGAACAGAACAGCAGAAGCAGAATGATCATTTTGTTCATTTTGTGCTGCAGTTGTGCCAGTAATGTGCGATGTGTCCGTTTGCTGAAATCACAGTTTATGCTCATGTTCAGCTGCTGTTTTGTCAGTCTGGGTTATTTGTAATGTGTGTATTCACCAGTGTTTTTCCCCTTTGCGCCCGCTGTGGTTGGTCTAGAGGTTCCCAGATGAAGGCTCTTCTGGCCCACAGCACTGCGACCCCAGCCACGTCCGACTCGTCCACGCAGAAACCCGGCACAAAGCAAGGGCTGTCCAAGCCAAGGCCCAAGCAGCCAAAAACCAAGGCTGAACCTCCACCCAAGAAGAGGAAGAAGTGGAAGGAGGAGTTCACAACCTCCTCACTGGACTCCTCTCCGGAGGCTGTGAGTGAGGATGATGGTGAGTCATGTTCCACTGACGGTGCTTCAGCTTCCAGCACTGGTCGTTTTTCAATGGAAGAACAGTGGACAACTGTTGTTTGCTCACTACACCTGTTGAGGTTTAAGCAGCATTTAAAAGTCTCATGTCCTACATTTTATTTCCCACCTTTCTGAGGTTTCCATGGATTTTATGCACTAAGAACAGTCATCTCTCGTCTTCCAGCCTTCTCTTCATTCCTTAGACTTAAACATGTTATTTTTATTCATGTTCAGGGGCAGTGGTGCTGTAACAGTTAGGGAGTTTCCCCTGTAACCTGAAGGTCGCTGGTTCAAATCCCAGACCCAGAAGTACCCATGAGCAAGGTACCGCCCCAAGCTCTGCTCCGCCTACATCAGCTCCTACATGGAGGGGTTAAATGCAGATGTCACATTTTGTTGTGGTGCACTGTGTGCTGTCTGTGGTGTGTTCACAATGACATACTCACTAACTCACTCACTCACTCTGTTCTGATTGGCTGCCCTGTACTGTGCCTCATTCAATGAGCAGTCAGGACTGAAACACTGCTTATAGGCTGAACGGATTAACGTATGGAAAGGAGTTGGTTTTCCTGATCTGAATTGAGAGTGGGCCGTTTCTGCAGCTTAGTTTTCATATACAGTGGACAAGGAGTGGGAGTGGACACAGAGGCAATGCTATGATACTATTATGACATTCGGGCTACAATATGATATTTATTGCAGTTTGATTATTAATATGTAATATAAGTTGTTAGGAAAATAACACACAAATTCACCTGAAGTAAAATTTGTCATTGTGAACACACTCAAGCACCAAAACGAGACATGTCCTCTGCATTTAACCCATCACACGTGCACACGTGAAGCAGGGGGCAGCTACCAACAGCGCCCGGGGAGCAGTGTAGCGGGACGGTACCTTACTCAAGGGAACCTCAGTGGTGCCCAGGCCGAGACTTGAACCTACAACCTTCAGGTGTCAAGGGCAATGTGCTAACCACTAGGCCACCACTGCCCACCTTGAACCTTTTCCGCCTTAGGCCCACAGTCAGCTGGGATTGGCTCCAGCTTCCCCCCGACCCGGAAATGGAAGAAGCGGGTTAGAAAATGGATGGATGGATGGATGGACTTGTTTGTTGCTTGTGTTTTTTGTGTTTTAGTCTTAAACTGTGAAATTGGATTTGGAATTGGGAGAATTGTGCATCTTGTTTTCCAGAAAGCACCGATTCCAAAGTCATTAAATAACATACACACTGAAAATCATGAATTGAATATAGACCATAAATAATATGTACATTTCTCTAAGGCCTCAGATTGTGCTCAGCTGTAGAGGATCAATAATGTAGCTGCAGACGTGTAAACGTTAGGTCTAGAAAGTAAAAGTCCTCCTCAACCTGCTGGTTCCTCCTGTCTCCTCTTCCCCTGGTGCAGAGTTTACGCCTCCTGTGCCGTTCGCCTCGCGCTTTCTCAACACCAGGACAATGAAGGAAACGTTCAGGAGTTTTGTGGAGCTGCTCATCAGTGTTGCCCTGGACGCAGATGTCATGATTGCGCTCGAGAGAGAGAAAGGTGAGATGATTTCTTTTAACCTTCTTATACACCGATCAGCCATAACATTAACACCACCTGCCTGAGTGTAACACCACCTGCTGGAGCAGCTCTGACTGTGGTGCACTGTGTGTTCTGACCCCTTTCAGCATCACTTTTTACACCACAGCAGCTCTTCTGTGGGATCAGAGCAGACGGGTTAGTCTTCACTCCCCACATGCATCAGTAAGCCTTGGGTGCCCATGACCCTGTCGCTGATTAACCAGTTCTCCTTTCTTGGATCACTTCTGGTAGGTACTAACTACTGCACACCTGGAACACTCCACAAGAGCTGCCGTTCTGGAGATTCTCTGACTCACTCGTCTAGAACATCACAATAAGGCCCTTGTCAGAGTGTCTCGGATCCTCACGCATGGCCATTTTTCCTGCTTTTGGCACATCAACTTTAAGAACTGACTGTTTGCTTGCTACCTGATATATCCCACCCCCCGACAGGTGCCATTGTAACTAGAGTCAAGGATTTGCATCAGCTCAGGTATAATCTTGGTTGACTAGCAGCTCTTAATTCAAGCCTAGGTTTACTGGTGTGACAGGTTTTCTCTGTAGACAAGAAAGCACCGTGTACATCGCTCTGGGTAACCGCATCTGCCAAATGCTGTAAATGTACATGTAAAATATAAGAGGAGAGAGCAGATCAGACCTAATGCTGGTGTTTAACCGTTGCTAGTTTGGCCTCAGTGCTGATGGGCTGGTGTATGAGCCATATATTGATGTGATGTCTTTTCTACCATCAGATGAACTTCTCCTGCCCCATATGAAGAGAGTGGATGGGATGATCACAGACAACAGGAGACGACTGCTTCCCAAACTGCGCGTGGGTCAGGTTTTCAAAGTGAGCATCCATTCCAACATCCACTTGCAATAAATGTGATTATTAAAGCATGTTTGGCCTCGTTCACACAGAAGTGCTCGACCAGGCGCAAATCTGTGTTTGTCCTGCAGCGCTGTACAACACATCTGTCCTTCACACACACACAGGACGCGTCAAAGCTAAACCCCAAACGAGTCAAATGAAGGAACGATGCACTTTCACAACAGCGCCCCTCTGTGTTCAGCAGGGCACCAACACTTTATTGGGCTATGCAGTGGTTTTAGGAGGATTTCTGATCAGTTTGTACTGTAAAACGACACTAGTGTCAAACACTGTAGTTTTTTCGAGGCTCACTGCCTTTATTCTAACTGGACTAAAAGCTCTGGGACTCTGCAGTCTCACTGGAACATGCTGGGATGTTAGAATGCTGGTACATGCACAGAAATCTCACACTGCAAGTGGGTTTAACAGTTAAAAGCACTCCCCCACTGAAGGGTTAAATGAACAAACTATAAGCTGGAGTTTGTTTTCCTCCGTTTAGCCAAGCGTCTGCTGATTATCCTGTAAAACGAATGAATGCAGTACAGCCGTGGACTGAATTACGGCTTTTCTTCTCTCTCGTTTTTTTTGTGCATGCTTCTAATATGTTGTAATATATTCAGCTGACCCAAACCTCTCATCTTCATCCATGTGCAGAATGCCTTAGACAACTTTCCTGAGCTCTCCGTGGTAACTGAACTCAAAACAGATGGAGAGACTCCTACTTTTAAAGTCCGACTGAGTGGGAAGGCTTACAACAGGAAGACCATGAAACCTTCCAAATCCCTCAATAAGATCCCCCTGGTGAGCTTTCACCTTCATCACTCTTTGTTAGGTACAATGGTCAGGTATTGTGAGAGCTGTAGACACAGTGGCTCTGTAGTGCATGCTGTTGACCACTAGGGGGTACACATCGCAAATCTTTTAGCATGCAGAAAATGTAATGACCGAGAGTAACAACTACTTTTCCCTTTACCCCCCACCCCACCCCACCCCCCTTCACCCCCTCCCACTTCCAAACCTGTCATAGGAATACACAGTGGACCAGCAGAAAACCCACTGGTTCTCTCTCTATCATTCACTGCAGCACTACAAGTACCATACATATCTGATGTGTATGGAGGAGGTAAGAGGTTTTGTGTGTGTGTGTGTATGTATGTGTGTGATTCAATAATGTTGTTGTTGTTGTAGTAATAAATATTATTATTATTATTAAATAGAGGAAAATAATAACATTATTATTATTAATATCAATAATAATAATAATTATTATTATTATTATTATTATTATTAAATAAAGGAACATAATAATAATAAGATTATTATTAATAACAATAATAATTATTATTATTATTGTTATTATTATTATTGTTATTATTATTGTTGTTGTTATTATTATTATTATTATTGTTATTATTGTTGTTGTTATTATTATTGTCTAATTTCTTGTTTTGTTTTGGGGGAGGAGCTGTATCAATGATGTTTAAAATCCATGTCATGAGACACCGGGATTAAAGTTCTCTGTTACTACGATCGATTTGCATCAGTTGGACCTGTTGCTGTCACGTGACTCCACTCACTGTCCTTTCAAAATAAAAGCCCTCTGCCGATTCGCGCAAATGCGACTTCACAGCTGACACATGCTGAGCATCAGAGCCCCAGAAGCCCCGCCCTCTAGCAGGCAAATCGGGATGCAGCAGCTGCCACCACCACTTCCCCTCCCCCATCAACAACGATCTTTCCGTCCTAAAATTTCTTTTCGCTGTAATCCCGGTCACATCTTACCTATATTGGCTTCATACCCCTGTACCTCCCACCCGGTGCTTGTCTGTTCTGCTGAGCTCTCAGTCCCTCAGTGGGTGCTGCTGATGTGTGCACCGCTATCATCAGTGACGCAGTTTGTGTGCAGCTTGTCCTTCACCATGTGCCTGAAGCGCAAAGCTTACGTTTCAAAACGCTGCAGCGTCTTTAAATATACACCGAATGTGGGAAATCTGGTCCCGGGAAAGTTTACGCAGCGTTTTTGTGTTTCCTAAAGCAGCCCTTACACACGAGGCCCACATGCTTCCGGATAAGCCTCTGACGGCCTCCGAGCATTAGCAGTACTCCAGGGTCTAATCTCAGCTGATTATTATTGTTTATACAGGCAATTACATTCCAGGTAATTCACTGTTTCAGTGCCAAACATGTCCCAGCGATTCCAGCGTAGAAATCTGTCCTCTGTTCATTCTGGAAATGAATCTGGATCAGATTAAATTCATCTTATCTTTGAAATAAGTTTCCACAGAAAAGCCCCGATGGTTGTGCAGTTTGTAGTCGTGCTGTTTCATTAACGCTGATCACTTGTAGACTTTGTGTTGTACATTTTCAAATAAATTCATTGCTTAAACACACATTTAATAATAATAATAATAATAATAATAATACTTTTAGTTTCCAGAGCCTTTTTCATGGTACTTAGACACAGTTTACACTCACGTCTATAAATATAATGTAAAAAATAACAATAATACAATAGATGGCAGAAGAAAAAACAATTCTGATTGTCTCAATTTTGTAAGAAAGAGGGTTAAGCAAATATAATGAAGACTTAAAGATGTGGAACTGGTGTAGCTCTCCTTCCAGGGCTGGACAAAGGAATTTTTACAGTAAAGACAAGATGTAAACATGTAAACTTTGGCCCTGCACCGCAGCAGGAGCTGGAACTTATAAACCTGTTGATTTTCCAGTGATTTTCGAGGAACAAGGGCTTATCTTCACTATTATTATTATTATTATTATTATGGGACATATGCGTATATGTGTATAATATGTGCTCGTATGTGCTTATCAGATTGCACTGTTGCGCTCCCGGGGTGTGGACCTGGGGCAGGAGGAAACGGTGCAGAAGTGCATGGGCAACAGGGCCTGGCTGGAGGGTCTGTTCGACCGCTTTGGGGAGCTTTTAACACAGGTACAGCAGGCCTGCCTGTAGCCATGGTGATGAACCATCATCTAAGGATGGACGCATGGACGGCTGATATTTAGGGGGCTGATCATGGCTGCCCCCACTTCTGAAGCACTAACTGACAGGATGGAAGACCCGCGTGGTGAGGAGCTGTTCAGAAGGCTCCTCGAGCAAAAACGGTGGCAGAACATGGAAATCAGCCCTTACAACCACAGAGCCAATGGACTGGAGTCATGGTCTTTTCTACAGATCATGCGTTGATAGTCAACTATAGGTCTAGATGAGCTTTCTCAAGACCCTGCCTACAGTTGAGCCTCTCCGAGCATTAGTGGACCAGGACCCTTCGTGTGGTACAGAGCGCGTTGGCTTGGATTTTAAAACACTAATTTTAAAAAAAAAGAACGACACAGATGTGTGTGTGGTGGAGAAAAGGACGTTATATAAATACATATATATATATATATATAAAAACATCCATTTTTAATAATGGACCGCCAAATTTCTATATGATACTGTACATTTTGTAAAGAGAGCTCTTTTGTCAAATACATCTCTCCGGGATGAGTTTGACCTAATACAGAAAACTTACCTGTTGTGCTTTTAAAACTCCTTTTGTCAGGACTGACGTTGCGCAGGTGGAGTTGGTGCAATTCTAATACTGCTTTTGTGATCATTTGTTGTAATAAAAAAACAAGCTATTTGCTAGAGCTATTTTCTCCGAGGAAAAAAATGTTTTTATACTGTTTTTTTTTCCCTCAACGCGTACACTTTATCTCGACGATAGATGTATTTTTCACAGAAGGAAATATCTTGGTTACTTGTGTCATGTTCATCTTTGTGGTACATGCTGTTTTGCAGTAGAGAAGCCCTATAAATTTATACGAGAAATACACATGTACTTTACGGTGTATCATTTCTTAAGATCGAGTAGAATGTTACGAATTTGCCAGTTTTACACAGATTACTATGCCGACAGCATCGGATTATTATTATTTGGTTTTTTTTGCCTTTCTAGTGTAGGTGTGTTACAAAAAGCAATTATTTTCTGATATGTGAAAATAAATTTCCTACTAAATGAAACCGTTGAGGCGGGACGTCATTGAAAGGCTAAATAAAGGAGTCGAGTCGCTTCCATTCACTCGCCGCAGTCCACGCCGTGTCCAGTTCATGGCGCTGTCAAACCTGGACATGCAAATATTTGTATAGGCAGCACAATATAATCTGAAAAGCCGCTCACGTGCTTAAATAAATCCCGGTGGTTTTATTTGTTCTTCAGTGTTCGCGACTAACACTTGGTAAAACCCAAGGAGACGTAAAACCAGGACCAGGAGCAGCAGTCGGGAGAATAATGAGTGCTTCTAAATTATGGATGTGATGTTATTATTTAAATCAGGAATAATGTCAGTGGAGAAGACCCTCAGTCAAATGATGTTTGCTTGATTTTCGAAGTGAAAATAAGAACACGTTCTCACCAGAGACTTAAATTAGCTTTTTACTGCACATTTTTGTGGCTAAGTTCTATTTCTTTCAACATATTGGAAACAAAAACCTGTGTTTGTGTGTAAAATGTGCAGAGTGTCTCTGTGCAGGGTGTGTACTTGCTCTAATAAAACCAACAAAGCACAATTTGACAGAGGGTGTCTAAACTTTTGACATAAAAAGTGACAACACGCATTTGAGAACCACAACGAAATGGGATTTCTGAATTTAACCCATCACTATCAACAGCGCCCGGGGAGCAGTGTTATGGGACCTTGCTCAAGGGAACCTCTGTGGTCATTACACTTTTAATAAGTTTGGGAGCTGAGGAGACTAACTGCTGTAGTTTTGCAAATGGAGATTTTGTCCACTATTGCTTGATATAAAACTTCAGCTGCTCAGAATCCATGGTGGCCGTTGGCTGATTCTCCTCTTCATGAAGCTCCACGTATTTACAATAGGAGACAGATGGCCACAGGCCAGTCAAGCACACGCGCTCTGTGTCAATGAGCCCACACTGTTGCAGCCCAGGTAAAATGTGGTCTGGCATTATCCTGCTGAAATAACCATGGGCATCCTGGGAGGAGACTTTGCCTTGATGGCAACATATTTCTCTCTGAAATCCCAATACATGCCTCAGAGTCCGTGGTTCCTTCACACACAATTTACTCACCCATTCTGTGGGCACTGATGCCCTCCATACCATCACAGATGCTGCTTTTGTGTAATACAAGTGTTCAGTGACTATAGTTTTCCAAAGTCTTTTCATGCCCACGTGCCCAGGAATATGTACCAGAGTAAAGATGTGGGCAGTGGAGGCCTAGTGGTTAGGACGCTGCTTTTGGGACCTGAAGATCAAATGTTCAAGTCCCGGCCCGGGCACTACTGAAGTACCCTTGAGTAAGGTACCATCCCGCTACACTGCTCCCCGGGTGCTGTTGGTAGATGCCCGCTGCTACACGTGTGCACGTGTGATGGGTTAAAGGCAAAGGTCACATTTTGTTGTGGTGCTTGAGTGTGTTCATAATGACAAAGAGTCGCTTTCAAGTCGCTGAAAGACCTAAATTCTCTGCAACCTTGCATTGAGAAATGTTCCTTTTGTACCGACTAACAATTCTCTTAAAACGTTTAGCATAAAGTGGTGACCCATCCCTGATGCAAAGACTAAGCCTTCGGGTGCTACTTTAATTCCAAGTCAGGATTCTTCACCTGTTACCAATAAACTCCTTAATGTGGAGGTGTTACCTAAATATTTTGTGTTTTTTCAGAAAATTTTGTATATATTCAGATTCAGGGGCGGCACGGTGGTGCAGTGGTTAGTGCTGTCGCCTCACAGCAAGAAGGTCCTGGGTTCGATCCCCGGGTCGGCCGCGGGTGTCTTTCTGTGTGGAGTGTGCAAGCTCTCCCCGTGTTGGCGTGTGTTTCCTCCGGGTTCTCCGGTTTTCTCCCACAGTCCAAAGGCTGCAGTAGGTTGATTGGATGCTCTAAATT
>JBBPDA010000021.1:19781601-19798415 GCA_037974385.1 Arnoldichthys spilopterus | reverse complement strand
GGGTTAAATGCAGAGGTCACATTTCGTTGTGGTGCTTGAGTGTGTTCACAATGACAAATAGTCACTTTCACTTTCAAAAACAATTGTGCAAAAAGTGTTGTGCAGAATTTGTCCAGCAGGGGTCAGCAGCAGGGGTAAGCTTATCTAGACCAAAGCCAGCAAGCGTCTGCATTTTTCAAAAGCTAAGGTGTATTGACCTTTTGGAAGTGAGGCTTTGCTTTTATTAATTTTACAAATCTTACTTTAGTTGAGAGTGTGTAAGGTGCATGCAGTATGGCTTACATATTTTAGACACATACACAGACAGTTAGGAAATGTAGGAATTCTATAAATCTAGCAATACATGTGTTTGTGTGAGGGACAGAAGTGTGCTGTTGGAAATGAAGTGATCTAAGTGCAGGTTGTTTTATAGGGTGGCTGCATCACGAAGCTGGAGAACTTTATTATGGACCACTTGAAGATCATTGGTGCTGTGGGTGTGGGTATAGCATCTGTACAGGTGAGACAGATTTTTTTCACTGTTTTTCTTGTTTTCAGATAGCTGGATTCTCTAATGGGTTTAATTTTGACATTTGATAACATACTATAGAAAAATATATTGAAATTATATATTAGAAATATATTGTAAAAAAACATTATGAAAAAAGGTTACAATGTTTTTTTTTTGGATATTTTGTTAACACATTTTCTAAACCATCCCAACATTTTCCAAGGTCGGTTTGTACATGCTTGTAGACTTGATAAACTGATATTTTTTCAGATCAGACTTTTATGTTGTATTTAATATTAAAATATAATATGAATAATACAGATTGCCATGAGTGCACTTTCCTGCCTTACGTATATCTTTTTTTCTTCCCTTTCAGATCATAGGCATGATTTTCACATGCTGTCTCTACAGGAGTTTAAAATCAGAGCCATACTGAGTGGTCAGTGAGCAGTAGAAGATTTACAGGCCTCAAACCAAACATTACTTTAAGAAGGGTACAGTTAGGGTGAAGACATGGGCTTATACTGATCATGGCAGTCACTCATTATGTCCATATTGTCTATAATTACTGTAGTTAGATGGGAATAAACATGCCTATTATGAAGTGATCGCTACACAGTATCTCGGTGTAGAAAGTGCACTTGAAATTCCTTAAACTGCCTTTAACTAACAGCCTTGGCCTGAGTGGATCTTTTAGTGATTAGTTCTAATGAATCTAGAAATGTGCCGTCTACTGTAGCTTATTTGACTGCCTTTTTTAAACGGTTTCTTATTAAATTAAGGCGTTTTTTTTAATCCAATCCCAGTGTTTGGAATTATGACTGATATATTTTATATATAATAGCATTTCTTTATTTTGTATTTTTTATCCTGAGTATTTTCCTATGCCTAAAAGCCTTTTTTTCTAGACACAAAGATATTAAATCAGCTAAAGTGACACTGTGTTGTAATCCAAGATCGAGTCTAGATTTGTTCCTTTTTTCACTAAAATCAAGAATGATCAGATCACCTGTCTTGCATTTAATGTCTGAGTAAGGTTAGTACAACATAATAGTAAGTTAGTCTTACTGCACCATCACTGCACTGCTTTATTCTACCAGTCTGTCTTTTCTCCACGTGTGTAAATGTCTTTTTGTGTTAATCGGGAATAAAAGTTCATATAGCTGAATTTTGCAAATCCTGCCAACAGTGTTTACGGCTTTTGGCCTAAACTTTTTGCTTTCACCATACTCCACCATCTCTTAAGGACGTAGTAGCCTAAGGGAAGAAAATAAATTGATGCCAGCAAAATGTTTCGTAACAGGGACACATTTTCACCGGTGTTGCATCACTTCTCTATAGTTTTTCAGCCATTCAACTGTTGGGACTTCTTTGCTGTTGTTTTTGTTCCATGGTGTGCCTTAAGGTTTCACTGGGTGACATGCCTGGGCTGCAGGCAGGCTAGTTTAGCTGCTGGACTCTTCTAATAAGGAGCCATGCTATTGTAAAATGTGCCCGATGTGGTTGGCCATTGTTTTGGTGAAATAAACAAGAACTAACCTGTAAATGACTCTTGGATGGCAGCACTTCATTCAGCATTAATGATGACTTTCCAGACATTAAAGCTACCCATGCCATTTGCACTTCCCCAAACCATCACGAATGCTGGCTGTTGAACTGTGCAGAGTTTTAACTTGCTCTTATGAATGCAAAAACAAACTGTGTTCATAGGCAGTGGCTTTGGAGGTGTTTCTAAGCCCAGTGAAGCTCATTTTATGTCACTGATCTGTTGCTAATTTACCTAATTGGTTGTGAGATATTCCACCAGGTTTTTTTTAGCATTACACAACTTTTTATTTTTGTTGGCCCGGTCCCATATTTTTTAAATGTGTTGCTGGCATCAGGTTCAGAATATGTTCTTTTTGCAATACCATGAAATCTCTCTGTTCTAGCAATTAATATGTTTTCCTTTGTCCTGTTTAATATTAAATTAGCTTAAATCACATTCTGGTTTTATTTACGTTTTACATGGCGTCTGAAAAATAATTTATTCCTCATTACAGAATCTTTGCAGTTCTCCGTTGTCTTGCCATCACAATCTGACCCTTGTCAAAGTCACTCGGATACTTACATTTGCCCAATTTCTTTTCTGCTTCCAGCACATCAACTTTAGGAACTGACTGTTCAAATATTGCCTAATACATCCAATCCTTTGTTGGGTACTGTTGTAACAAGTCAATATGTTTCCCTCCACGTGTCAGTGGTTTTAATATTGTATCTAATCAGTGTATAGTTTGAACTCTTTGTAATCAGTGAATTGTCATTAACATGTTGCTTCATCTATAAAAATTACATTGAAATCTTAGTCTGTTTCTGTGAATGAAGTGTTTTATGCAAATTCATGTGGTACAGGAAGTCAAGGTCAAAGTAACCTTGTCAAGCAAGTAAGTGCTTTTGCATTTTACCAAATTCTGCCATACAAATTTTACTTTTTTTTTTTCAATGTGAATTTGAATAGTGAGCTTTAATGGCACCACAGTACGGACGTTCTGTTAAGCAACGCAGGAGTGTAGGCACTGTATAAATGCTTGTAGACAAACAGGCACACTATTGTAGTTCTACACAAATTCAAATGACTTCATGTTTAGACATCTGGCCTGGGTTTGAGAATACAGTCCCTAATGGTTCTTAACTTTAATATTTGATTGAATATTTGAAAACTTCATCAGTTTAGGACCTTTTGGAAATGAGTGTGAAGCTTAACCTCCCCACAGTGCAAACATGTTTTTAATGATTGATTGAGGTTCTTTAAAGAATCAAAATAATTCCTGTGGTTAAAGGTCCACTGCTAGTAATAATTCTGTTAGCGTAATTCAGACCAAAACTTTTAGCAGTAAACTGACATTTTTGAAGGTTCATTTAAGGTTCATCCAACAAACAATGCTTGTTTTTCAGAAAGTTTGGTTTGAAGAAACCATTTCAAGATGGACGACTCTGAACAAAAATTCCTCAAAATAAGAAACTTTCTTAATTGTATTTAGTGGAAAAAAAGTGAGTAAGTACTATGTGAACAAATTGTGTGCAGGGCTCATCAGTGATGGTTCTGTTGGGCACAGTTAACACACTTACTTAACCTGGCACTGTGTTTAGAGATCAGAGATATAACCTTTGTTGGACTCGCAACCTCTGGAACAGAACTGATGTCAGACTTCTAAAACTCAATTCATGTGCAAAAAAAGAACAACAGTCTTGATAACTAAACAAATGCACAGGGTTCTTAGTCGTTTTGAATGTCTGCATTTGCTTACTTGGTCTCCAGGTTCTCCTTGTTCGTGACCTTGTCATTGGCACTTTCATCCTTCTTTGCATTGTCTGAATTGACTTAGTGTTAAACCTCCACATCTACCACCTTCACTAGACATGTGTTTGGCTGTATGCGAAGCTATACCATTTATACATATAAAACATATATTTCAGTTTGATTAGTGAGTCTAGAACGAATGGCTTATTTCATAAAAACACCTTTTTGACCTTAATTAAAGAAAAAAGAGTGGGGGCAGGACGGGGTAGTTCTGTGCAGCCTACTGCTCACCTAATATTCAGTCTGCAGCTCACTTTCTTTAACTGTATCAATGAATTTCACTTTAGATAACGGTACTATTTCAGTTTATTTTCTTGTGCTGATATTTAGCTTCTGTTTGCAAAATCACATTCACATCTGTATTCCCATCTTTTCAGCTGTACCGTTGATGTTTTACTGCGAACAATCTCAGGACTGTCCACCTGTGCACTTTTTTTGATTAAGGACTATGTTGTCATTTTTTATTGTACCTGTGCAGTGTCGTTTTATCTTAGACAGTCTACCATCCTTATACAATGCCTCTGTTTTTTCTTGTCTTGGGAAATCTGCAATCAAAACTATACTTAAAGTATATAAAGAACAATAAAAGTTCATTTTTATTCCATGTGTTGTATGTAAATACTCAATCTAATTCTAAAAGTATTTTGTAAAGTTATGTATTTATAAATATACATTAATGACAAAATACCCTTCAATACATGCATTTATCCACATAATGAAGCACACAATCAGTTTTAAACAAAATCATTTCAAAATAGGCTTATTTTAAAATTCTATATTGTAAGTCATATTTTTGCCACATTTCAGTGGCTTTAGTGTCCTGAAAGGAAGTAAACTTGCATGAATTCATATATATATATATATACGTTTACTTAAAATACACATCAGCTAACCCTAGTAGCTATCCCAGGCAGTGGAGGCCTAGTGGTTAGGACATTTCCCTTGCAACCTACAGGTTGCAGGTTCAAGCCCCGGCCCGGGCACCACTGAGGTACCCTTGAGCAAGGTGTCTGTACGTGTGATGGGTTAAATGCAGAGGTCACATTTCGTTGTGGTGCTTGAGTGTGTTCACAATGACAAATAGTCACTTTCTCATTAGTGTAGTAGAATTATTTTCTATAAGTTTCTCTCCTTCAGATAAGTACAATTTAGGCTTGAGCGAATCTGAGTGTGTGCTTTATTATCAGCAGATTGTGAATTCAGTCCCCTGTCACTTTCCCAGCTTGGTAGCGTTATGTAATCTAGCGTCATCTTTACTAATATAAAAAGGAAAAGAGACAGACTTGTCAGTATCGTGCCAGGATCAGGCTTTTTAATGAAGCCTAACGTTTAAAATGAGTAACAGGTAATTGGTTTTTAGAAAGTCCAGTGGAGCAGGCAGTTCAGACACAAGAAACAAGACTGGATTCTTTTCTAACCTGGGTTGAGTGAGGTACGTTCAGTTCAAATGTACAGAGGGGCCAAGAACAAACTTTATTAGGTAAGATTCCATGCTTTGCTTAAGTGCGTGTATCATTGTTAAACTCACTCAATTTTACATTACGCATTAGCTCTAATACGCTGAGCACATAGTTGGTTTAACTCCAACAGTAGTTAAGCTACACTATAGAACTAAACCACAAATTCCCGCCGGTCATTATCAATCTCACACTATAAACAGTGAGTTGTGAATCTGTTCTCTGCTTTTAACAAGGGTACATACATCAGAACGGCTGCACACCTAAAGTGCCTCGGGGTTCAACTAGATCTAGGCACTTCAGCCATGGATGTGGGAGGGAGAAGGTGCTGCACTTTACCTGCTGGTCCTGGAGATTAAACCAGTGACTCTGCAGTTGCAATTCCTTTACTCCTACCATTAGACCATGTGCTGCCCAGTATATGTACCATATAGCGTACTTACAGTGCTTCGGAGGCCAGCTAGAGGTATAGCTGCCTTGTTCAAGGCCACTTCAGTTTGCTGGCTGGTTCCAAACCTTAAGGCCATGAGCATGCTGTTTTGTTTTCTTAGAAAGCATTTGTTTACATCTAATTTTTGCATGTGTTTTAAATGTGCTCACAGTTACTAACCTGGCAGGAGAAGAGACCTTTTACAGAGCTCAGGCACATCCCAGCGTAAAGCCACTCATCCTAACCAGGTTCACAGGGGGTGTTCGAGCCAATCCCAGTGCTCACAGAAAGAGAGGCGGAGAAACCCACTGGACAGTTCACCAGTCCTTGACAGGGCAAACACACAGGCAAACGCATATACTCACACGGTCTCCCAGCTGAGATGAAAATGTATTTGGTTTGTTTTTTCCTTTTTCTTCTGTGTGGGGTTACTGGACTCACGGTGAGGAAAGCTATCTTCTTAAATAGTGCAATGAACTGGACCAATGCTCAGCAGTACTGTCAACATCACTACAACGACCTTCTCACTATTACATCTAACATGGAGAACCAGATGATCATAAATGCTTTTGGACAAAACCTCACTGACAGCTGGATTGGGCTTCACAGAAGCAAGGTTATCCTAAGCCCCTGGCTGTGGTCTGATGGAGAAACAAGTTCATTTGTTAGCTGGGCTGGTGTGCCGCCTAGCAATTCAAGTGGAGTTCAGAACTGCGTTAAAATACAAAGAACTGGCTGGAACAATGACTTCTGTTTGAAAAGTCTCCCTTTCTTTTGTGAGAGTGTCTTTGTCTTGGTGCAGGTGAATAAGACATGGGAGGAAGCTTATGAGCATTGCACAGCTCAGTACACTGGCCTAGCCTCTCTGACCTCTAACAGCCAGCTGAAATCAACTCAACTGGAGACCAATAATACCCAAACAGATCGTGTGTGGACAGGCCTGCGTTTCCTGGCTGGAAATTGGTTCTGGGTGAATGGGGATCCACTGAGGAACATGGTCTCGCTGCCCTCATGCCCAGCCCAACCCTACTGGTGTGGAGCCCGCAACACCAGGACAAATGCCTGGGAGAACAGGGACTGTGAGGAGCAGCTTTTTTTCCTCTGCTACTGAAGGTAAATGATGAAACACGCAGAACAATGTATCCAGTCTAATTCAGGGCTCCCCAGCTCTGCTCCTGGAGGACACAGTTTGGTGATTTCTCTCCTCAAACACTCTCCATAAACCTGACAATTAGCAGAGTTGAACCAGGTGTGTCTGAGCAAGGAAATCACCAAACTTTGCTTGACACCAGCCCTCCAGGACTGAAGCTGGGGAACCCTGGACTAAATGTCAAATGCACTCTATTGTGACAAACTGTATGCCCAAAAGTATTGACACCTCTTTTTATTATTGAATTCAGCTAGTTTAAGGTGCACCTACTGCTGACAAGGATATTAAGCTGAATAATTACGGCTTATATAATTTCATAGAAAAACACTGCCAGTAGATTGGGATACTCTGGAGCAGCCATACTTGGCTGTAGAGCATTAGGATTCCTGGAGTGAAAAAGCTCCATTCAGTACCTTTGGGAAAAGTCAAAGTGGCATGTGATCCAGAACTAACCATCCAACATTAGCACCTGACCTCACTGATGCTCTTGTGGCTGACTACAATCAAAAACTCACTGCAATGCTTGTATAGTGTAAAGCCTTCTCAAAAGAGTAAAGGCTGTTACATCAGCAGTGGGGCAAACAATCCCAACTAATAACCTGGATTATAGAATACTGGATGATCAGGTGTCTACAAACTTTTGAACAGATAGGGTCTTTCTTTGTACAAGCAGAAAGTACAACGCAAAGTAGTTTTACTAGTTTTATACTGGTGCATTTTCAAACCATATGTGCACATTTTCCAAATAACAGGTGATTTTGCATGTTTCCCACTCGTATGAGTGACACCTTTGAGCCAGGGCACATTGTGGCCGTGTTGCTATTTTAAGGCAGTGAAATGATATTGTGCTAATGACCAAAACCAAATCTGAAGTCAGTGGCATATCATTAAACCACATTTAAGTGGTGTGTTTTAGTAATGAGAAGGTACAACACTCATTACAGACAGAGATACATGCTCAAAGTGCACTAATGGCACTCAAAAGGCTTAGATGAATCAGTGCTGCTCCCATAAATGATGTGCTTGTACATTTTCAATTTGAACATGCAGGTCCTTTTCCTGGGCCAAAAACTGATCTGGTTTGCCAGATAAACAAGCCATGCTCAATGGCTCATGCAGCCCTGCCTTTTAAAGGTAAGGTTACGTGCCAATCTAAGTGCCATTCTAATCGATTTATTTTTTATTATTAATCTTAAGCCCAAAACACACCTCTGAATAATTGAGACGTAGGACAATCTTTTTGTGCCTTGCACTGAAGCAAAGTCTGATTTTTCTGACGTGAAAATAGCAAAATGGATTTGGACACGCCCATAACTGTCAGTTGCACCTTGTGCTTTACATCAATATAGAGCCCATGGTCATTGTGCCAAACCTGTGTGTGGTTGTTTTGAGGGTATCTAGAATGTTCTTTGTTCAACTGGTAAAGCAAATGAACAAGGACACCCCAACAATCACATACAGGTATGGCACACCAACCAGAAAGTTGGTTTGTTGTCTACTGGAGAAAGAGGGCTGGAAAGATTACTGCTGTTGGGAAAATGTGCCTTTCTTTACTGTTTAAGGAATTATGGGTCAGTGTTTTATAGAACTGTGAATGACACTATGTATATTACATACCGTACATTATATGACAGTGTGACAATTTTCATCTATAAATTAAATGTTAGAAACTATAAACAGTTAGCATCATGTACCATGTTCTCTCCTTTGTCACTCTTTCTCTCTCTCTCTCTTTTTCTGTCTCAGAACAGAACCATTAGGCTTTCTGCAAGTAGAAGAATCACCATGATGAAGAAAATATTTAATGAATATTGTTTTGTTTTGGGAGATATGTAGTATTCTTACCTTGTTTTAATTATGGATTTTATTAATTTGATAATAGTGTATCAATGGTTCATTGTAGATGCTTGTCTTTGACTAACATTAGCTGAATATCTGTTGAATGCAGCTGAACATGCTGTACATTACCTTTGTGAGCATTTTTCTGTAGGTAAGTTTTGTGAGCGCTGTTGTATATGTGAAGTTTGTGAACATGTAGCTGTGAAGAGAAGGCACACGTACGCCACCAACGCACAGAATTGTGGGATTGAGATGCCATGCTGTCGGCTTAGCAGTTGGGGCTATCGTCTTCTTCATCTTATCGTGTTTTTTCGAAAATCTGAAAGGATGAAATACTGTTGTGTTCTGGGCTATTGGGTACATGACCATTGCACAAAAAAGGATAAAAGACTCAACACTGAATACTCACCCGGCTGTATTTACCCCTCACAACACTGAATACTCACCCGGCTGTATTTACCCCTCACAACACTGAATACTCACCCGGCTGTATTTACCCCTCACAACACTGAATACCCACCCGGCTGTATTTACCCCACACACAACTCTTAACTCCTACCTGGTTATACTGTATTTACCACACATAACTTTCTGCCTGGTTAGAACTGAATGTTCTTGTTAACAGTAATATTTTGCTCATAGAAGTGTGAATAGAAATAAACTATAATCAAATCATATGAATTCCAAACATTAGATATGGTTGTTTTCGTTTGAATTAGATATTTTCAGTAATATGAAATGCAGATCACACATCCAGACTGTATACAATATAAGCATACATTCATGGAGCTGAACACACCTGAAAGAAATATATGAGGAGAAAGACGCTACCTGTACCACTTGAGAACTCACTTATACAGAACCGATGGCTCAGCCATATACAGGGCATCTGCTGGAACAATTTCAGACAACGAAAGACTTCATTACTAATGAACACAGTCGTCTGTAACCACCCTGCTAACCTGTCTGTAGTTTTTGAAGACCAACAGTGAGCTCAGATGAGTTAGCTGGGTAGTGGACCAGTGTCTAGGTTCAAGGAGATAAATGCTGTGTTGGAAGGAAAGACACAGATCCAGGGATGAAGTTAAACTTAACACTTTGTTTTCAAATACAAGAAAATAAAGATTTACAGATATCTATATGCTAAAGTAAGCGGTGTATACCTGAGCAAAATATTCAGCATTTTTACACTTGTTCTTCTATATGATCCAAAAACCATTTCTGGATTATATATTTTACTACACAAACATTTTTAAAAGTAGAAGTGTGGTATTTGTGACACTAGGTGTCACCCTAAGACCACATGAATCTGTTGTTCTTGGATAATGACTTTATTCATCCTTTAGTTATTAATGATTAAAATATAAATTATGCTTGAATGTATTTTTAAATACAGTTATATATAACTTAATTAAATGCGGTTAAATTTAACTTTCATAATAAAATCCAGTTTATTTTAAGCTGGCCTTTATTTTATTTTACTTTTATTTTGCCACAAAGTCTCAGTGAGATTATAATCTCTCTTACAAGAGAAACCTGGCCAAGACAGCAGTCATACACACTCATCGCACATTAAAACACAAATATACATTACAGTGTACAAACACAATACACAATAAGAACGTTTATAAGCATAATGACCTGGCATACTGACATACAACCACAAGTTTCCTTCGTCATGGGGCCTCGTTATCTATTCACCAACAGCTAAAAATGTTTCTAGCTTTAACATTTTTTGCAGATCATTGTATGATCAGTGCGCCACTGATCTGCCAGTGGCGCATGATCAGAAAAAGCAGTTTTCCCCAAAATTCAGGGTAAACCTCACTCAGAAGAGTGTGATTTTCACTACCAGATCTATGACAGAGTAAGTTACTGAGGTAAACTGGAAGTTTACCCAAAATCTCCTTGTAGATAAAAAATATACCTGTGCTGTTATCTACAACCGGACAATGATGTCCATTCTACTCGATCATAAAGAATACAGTGATGAGTGAGAGACTTGCAAGACAAGGATGCAGCACACAATGAGTCAAGATTTCCTAAAATTGAAGGTGACGCATCCATATACAGTGTAGCACCATAATCAATCAATGAGCTTCTACAATTTGTTTACATGATTTACATGAAAATATTATTTATTTCCTAAATTAAAAAATCACTTTTAACTTCTTTATTTGGCTATATGCACATTAAATAAAAGCTTATCATCTAACAGTCATGAAAGCCTGATGTCATCAGGCCTTTTTGTGAGCTTTTGAGGGCTACATTTTTAGCATCTAAAGCTTCTGCACTGCCTGTAGTATAGATGGTGGATGGACCTAGATCGTTTATAAAAAAGAAGAGTAAAACAGGTCCTCGTATAGTGCCTTTAATGATCTCAAGAGATTCAGATTTGTAACCCTCTGCATAAACACACTGTGCTTAGTCTAAAAATAATTTCACAACCATTTAATCACCTTATGGCAAAAACCAACAGTTCTACACTTATTCAGTAATTATTTATGGTCTAATAAATTAAATGCCTTGGTTCTCAACTCTCAAAAAGATCCACTAAGAAGGCAGCACAGTTTTGCTCTTTCTAAAAGGCATCAATAACGCACTCGCTAACCAGAACCAAAAGAACCCCCTGCTACTGCAGTTCTTGCAAGACTAAGGAGCTCATTGTGGACTTGAGGAGGCTGTGAGGTGGTGATGCCCCCATTCACATTGAGGGAACACAGGTGGAGAGAATCAGCTGCTTCAAGTTCCTGGGGATCAATATGAGCGAGGATCTCAGCTGGTCAACAGCGGCTCTTCTTTCTGCGACGGCTGAGAAGGTTTGGCTTGGACTCCAGAATACTCACCAGCTTCTATCGATGTACCATTGAGACCTGGTTTGGCAGCTGTAATGCTCTAGATGAAAAAGCCTTACAGAGGGTGGTCAGATCAGCACACCTCATCACTTGGACTGTAGAGTCGGCGCTGCAGAAAGAAGCCACAGAGGATCCTCTCTTATCCCAGCCAATCTCTTCACATTCCTGCTGTTTGGCAGGAGGTACAGGGGCATCCAGACCCACACCAGCAGAATCAGGGACAATTTCTACCCATAAGCCATCAGGCTACTGAACTACTGAACACTTTAATAAGAACACTGAACACTTTTAACAACTCACTTGTCACTTTAAGTATTGCTCTTATTTTGTATATAAGAGCCTTTATCTTATTTTGTATAATAATAGTTTTTAATTTTCCTTATATTATTTTCATTTATTTTATTCTACTTTTATTATTTCATTAATATCATTTATGTGTGCAATTTCTGAGGAAGCTTCGAGTCCAAGAATTTAATTGCTGCTAATGATGTTCCATTGTTGCCTGTATATGACAATAAAACTTGAACGTGAACTTCACAGGGGGCAGAGGAACGTGACTCAAAGACACAAGTGAAAACCCAGACGAGCCAAACGAGCACCGCTCAAGGCCTGTCTGGTGGGAACACAAGAAGGAAGAGAGAGAGACTCACGTAAACACCCCAGAGCCTTTATCAAATTACCAGCGAGTCCAGTGTGGCCGACACAGACATGCAGTCACACCTATTTATCATAGACAAGGACTCCACGCCACCTGGTTAGACTACCATGCTTAATCCTATTCTGCATGTGGGTGGATTTGGTCATTTCCGCCTAGTTTCTTCTTCTAGTTTCTAGCTTCATAACTTTAGATCAGAAGGTCAAAGAAACATCATTCAAATTGAAAATGGATCAAGACAAACCATGAAGAAAATTGAGTTTGATTTCAAAATTAATATTCTACTATATATTTTATTCTAAGTTTAGTTTTGCATTTTTTTGTTAGAAAATATGGAACCCATAAAAAGTCTCTTTACTTTTTAATAAATCCAAAAATACTCTATGGATCTCTTCCAATTTTTATTATGTTCATCCCACATGTGTGCTCTGTATGCATTTACAATTTCAAACTGACAGAATAAATTGTTCATAGTTGTGTCATATAATGTACGACGAGGGAGAATTTGGCAAATTCCTGTCTAGTTGTACAGTTGCATTTAAAGCCTAATAACTTCAGATCAGAAGGTCACAGACACATCATTCAAACTGCAACCTGATCCAAACAGAAGTAGCATGAACACATTATGGGACCAGGTTTGAAATTTTATTCTAAGTTTTGTGTGGGTGAACTGTTATTAAATGCTGTTGCAGTTTATGACACGTCAACTTCTGGTGTTTGTTTAGTTGAGGTGAGCAGTGCGTTTATGGTTTTTTGCTGTTTTATGTGGATAATAAGTGTTTGGTGCTGTTTCTGTGTTGGAATGTGACTTTTCTGTCATGTTGTTTAACCTGTCACTGCATGGGGTGATGTTTATAACAATTTTATTGTTCCGGTTGTGACGTGGCTGCAATAGCGCCACCTTGTTTATGTAAAAACACAATTTAACAGATTATAAAAGAAAGAAAACACATAGAATCTTCAAATTTGGTAGGCATGTGCTCTGGAGTTCAGAGAATCAAGTAATGTTGAAGTTTTGGTGTATTATCCAGTAGATTAATTATGATTCCTGACGTTTTAAATGACAATTGTGTTTTGTACAAAGCTGTATCAGCCACCAGGGGGCATGACTAATAGGGCTTTAGCCCAGGTGAAACACATAAGTACAACTGACATAACTATGGTGACGTATCGCCAAATGGCCCCAGTCGGCCCGTCACGGTGCAGTCGCGAAGGCAGGGCACTTAACCATTGAGAAAGATACACAGCAATGTGACAGACAATACAACAAAATGTGTCAGTGTGGCATAGAACAGAAATAAACAAGAAAACAAACTGACAAGCAACAACAACATGAAGAGTGGAAAAAGGCTGAGAAACAAATTGTCCTACATATACATTTTTCAAGAGTGTCTAGTGTATTTGAGGGTGTATTTTAAAATTGAAGTAAAAGTGCTTTTTGATGTGTGAATTTGTGTGTTTGTGTATGTGAAATATGAGAGAGAGAAAAGAAAATGAGTCAAGTCAAGTAGAGTTTTGTTGTCATCTCAGTCATATACATTAAACCATACAGTAAGATGAAATAACGTCCTCCAGGACCAAAGGTGCAACTTGAAAACAGATGGCACTTCAGACAGATCACAAGGGGATGAATGGGGGGGGGGGTGTTTAAATAATTATATATATATATATATACGTATATATATGCCAAGCAAGAAGGACTTGGGTAGGGAGACACATCAGGGAGGGTGTGACAGATGCAGATTTTAGACCAGTGCTAAAAATATTTAAGGGATGTGCATATATAGTGTTGACATATATGTACAAGAAAAACCATTTTAGGATGTATGTGTAGACAAAAATGACAAGAATGTTGCCATGTAAACATAACATTGTAGGCATAAACACTGCAGTATAAGAAGCAGTCGAAGGGGTTAAATGGGGCAGGGGGGATTAAATAGGGCAGACCGGTTAGTGGAGAAGACCCTACAGTGTGGACTGGGGCAGCATGGTGTTCAGGAGCTGTACCAATTAGGAGAAGAAGCTAGAGTGTGTGTGTGTTTGTGTGGATGTACATAGAGTTCAGAAGGGGGTTAGGGAGAGCACACATTCCTAATGGAGTGATCTGCGCAGGAAGATCAGCCCATACCCTGGTGATTAGGCAGGCAAGGCCACAACAGGAGGTGGCAGCATTGTCTCTGCTGTGCCTGAAGATATTGTTGCATTTGCTGTTGATGTTCCTGTTCCCCTGTATAAGAACCTTTCATTCGTGGCTCCCAATCCCTCTAGAGGAAGCCAGCTCATGTTCAGTGCTTCTTAGGGCTTAGTTTCATTCCAGTTCTGTGGCTGTATAGAGTGACCCCCACCACACCTCCCAGTGTCTGGTGAAGTGTAGCTTCATGTGAGATGTTGAAAGTGTATGTATAAGGTGTTGATTGCATGTATGTGAAGTATGTGTATAAATGTTGATGTATTTGTGCTAGTGTGTAAAGTCTGGTATGTACCAGTGGTTTGTAGTTTTTCGTATGTGCGAGGGCTTATTAACATTATGTTTATAAATGTGTGATGTAAGCAGATGTGTATGTGATACAGTTGCTTGTTGACGTTCATTTTTTATTCATAACAAGAAAAGAGAAAAAAATACACACACAAACACACACCTACAGCCTCCATCTCAGTGTCTCTCTTAGCTGACGACGGGAACACAATAAGAATGTGCTTATACTTTTGCAGTCCCTTTAACGCCATCAGTACTGGGGAACAAACTTTGGACATGTAGATAGATGCTTTCCTCATCACAGACTGGATCACAGACTACCTGTCAGGACGACTGAATATAGGCTGAAGAGCTGCTGCTCGGACATCATACTCCGGAGCACCACAGGGGACTGTTCTAGCATCCCTCCTCTTTACCCTCTACACATGAGATTTCAGGAACAGAGTTATGTCACCTGCAGAAATTTTCGGATGACTTTGCTATTGTGGGCTGCATTAGTAACGAGCAGGAGGAGTACAGAGGGGTGCTGGACAGTTTTTTGTCAGATTTTCTACAGCTGAACATCACGTAGAAGGCAGTAGGAAGAAGGAACTTTAGAAAGCAGGCCATTCCTCCCTCCCCAGTCACCATCGGGGAGTCAGATGTTGAGGTAGTGGAGGACTACAGGTACCTAGGAGTACAGCAAATTTGACTGGTCCAGGAACACAGACACTGTCTTGTGGCCTACATATTTAACTGCACCTTCTGATTTCTGTTTGAATGGTAATTCCCATGCTGGGTTTGTAGCGGAAAAGAGTATTCTGATTGGTGTCTGCGTCTGTGAGATTAATTTAAGGTAGATTTGTAAGATTTAAGTAGTAAATGAGTTAACTGCAGATTGCAGGTTCAAGTACCAACCCGGCCACTATTGAGGTTCTCTTAAACAAGGTACCGTCCCACTACGCTGCTCCCCAGGCACTGCTCATAGCTGCCCGCTGCTCCACATGCGATGGGTTAAATGCAGAGGCCACATTTTGTTGTGGTGCTTGAGTGTGTTCACAATATAAAAGTCACTTTTTACATACACCTATATGCTCACAGAGCTAATATTAGAGCTCGAAACTAAGTGAGCTCATGTACACTTACGCACTCACAGACCTAATGTAATGCTACATGCTCATAGACGTAAAACGCACCACCCATTCACAGAGAGAACATTTTGCAGGTACACACTCAGTGTTTATATAAAGATAGCTCTGTAACACAGAGCTAATGTTCAGCTACACACTCAAAGACCTTATAAACACAATGCTTACAGCACTCACAGTAGTAATGTGCAATACCACGGATTTTCTTTCCGATCCAATACTCCGTAAAATTCAAGCTGGTATTGTCGATACTGATCCAATACTGATACTTTGTACAAAAACTTAATGTGTTTGGAGAATCAAAGTAAAAAAGTTTTCATAACCATACGCCTAGTACACAGACCCAAGTCACTTTCCCAAAATTCAGCAACAGTGCTACATCACCACATCTTCTCCACATTTTCTCCCTCTGTACCTGGACAGCACCTGCCTGCAGCACCTGCCTTGCCCTAGCAGCACCTGTCCCTCTCCTCTCCTCCTTACGTGTTCATACAGCCGTGTTGCACAATTGATTGAAACAGTTGGAAGAAGTAGTTTCCAAAAATGTTAACATGTAAATCGATTCTAGAGCATAAATATATGGTATTGGAGGTATCGATATTTCAGTATTGATCCGCACCCCACTAACTCACAGAGCTAACATAATGCTACATGCTCACAATGCTAACATAACAGCTACATGCTCACAGAGCTAACATAATGCTACATGCTCACAGAGCTAACATAATGCTACATGCTCACAGAGCGAACATAACAGCTACATACTCACAGAGCTAACATAATGCTACATGCTCACAGAGCTAACATAACAGCTACATGCTCACAGAGCTAACATAACAGCTACATGCTCACAGAGCTAACATAACAGCTACATGCTCACAGAGCGAACATAATGCTACATGCTCACAGAGCTAACAGAACAGCTACATGCTCACAGAGCTAACATAACAGCTACATGCTCACAGAGCGAACATAATGCTACATGCTCACAGAGC
>JBBPDA010000021.1:19745826-19758273 GCA_037974385.1 Arnoldichthys spilopterus | reverse complement strand
GGCTCCAGCTTCCCCGTGACCCGGAAACGGAAGAAGCGGTTGGAAAATGGATGGATGGATGGATGGATGGATGTTGGAGTTGGATCCACTGCTTCACCTCAGCCAAGACCACAGAGTTATCAATGAAAGAAAAACAGCCCCGAACAGAACTGAGAGAAACCGATGAAGTTCTCGTCAACCAGGAAAGAAAACCTCAGAAATATCGGTGAAATCACATCGACATGCTATAGTGAAGACGTCACCTTCTGCCGCTCACAGAACGCTTCAATAGCTCAGTCACCACCAAATGCTCTTTTCAGCTCTAAGAATAGAAGGAGAAGATTAGAACCTGTGGTAAGGAACAAAGATTAGTCAGAAGATTGATGGAAATGGTTCAGGAATGATGAGATAAAGCTCCACCAGAGAGCAGGAAGAAAAGCTCATGGTGATCATATCATGAGCTTCTGAAGCTGGAGATGGTCGATAGTAGAGGTTTGCATACACAGCTCGTATGTCTTTCTACAAGAACATGCCTTCAGACTCTTCAGACCGTAAAGTAGAATTCGCTGCATTCATCATGACCGAAAACTAGAAGAACGCGTGTGTTTGTGTATTTCTTCATTAAAGCCTGAAGGGCTGAGAAAAGTCTAGCAGTGTACACTTTTGTTTCTGGTTGAACCAGATTAAACGTGTTGAGGGCAGGTGTGTGGACATGAATGTGCTGTGACAAAGCATTTCTCACAGCCATGTGAGGTGTTCCGTCACACGGAGGACATCATGTGAACTTCATGTGTCTGCAAATGCAGATGACCTTTCACTTTTTCTGATTTTCAGTTCCGTCTTTCGTCTTTAGTGTAGTCAGCGTCTTTCTGGTACAAGAAGCACGAGCTTGTTTTCAGAAATGCCTTTGTCACAGTTTTGTTTCTGCCTTTTCGTCAGGATGCTCTGGAGACGGCAGGCAGGGCTGAGGGTGGCTTCCCGCTGGACGGAGGGAGTGTTTCTCGCACTAAAGAGCTGGAGGAGGACACAGGCCGAAGCAAATATCACCACAGCGTGGGCGTCCTTAAGCCCTTCCGGTCAACCAGCAAGTGAGATTTCCTCAGTATTTACTCCGGGCTCTTGGAGAAATGTAACTAATGGGTTTATGCAGCCTGCACAATCTGACAACAGCATACACACAGTGTACCTCAATCAGCCAAAACATTAACACCACTGACAGGTGAAGTGAGTAACATTGAGTCTCTAGTTATTCCATTACTATGGCACATGTCAGGGGGCTGGGATATATTAGCCACAGGTGAACAGTCAGTTCTTGAAGTCAGTGTGCTGGAAGCAGGAGTGTAAGGATCTGAGCCACTGTGACAAGTGATGTTCTAGACGAGTCCGAACATCTCCAGAACGGTAGGTCTTGTGGAGTCTTCCAGGTGTGCAGTAGTTAGTACCAATCAAGGATTCAAGGAGGGACGACTGGTGGGTCATGGTCACCTGAGGCTCACTGCTGCATGTGGGGAGTGAAGGCTAGTCTGTCTGGTCTGATCCCACAGAAGAGCTACTGTGGTGTAAAAAGTGATGCCGACACTGATAGAAAGGGGTCAAAACACACAGTGCAGCACAGTCAGAGCTGTTTCAGCAGCAGGAGGGACACACTCTGTGTTAGGCAGGTGGTCTTAATGTTATGGCTGGTTGTGTACTCATGCAGATTAACCCCTTAAATCCTAATTACCTGTATGTGGGACCACATTCATACTAAGCTGTCTTACTGATTAGTGTTCTAGTAGATACTCAGAGATCAGATCTTCCAAACAGCTCTTTCCTTCTTGCTCCACCACTTTGCTTCTCTAAGTAAATGGAAAACTCATCCCTTATTTGTTACTCAGCTTCTCGTGTTTGTCCCAGGCATCAGCACCCGGTGGACAACGCCGGCCTCTTCTCATTTATGACCTTCAACTGGCTCACTCCACTGGCCCTGCTGGCTCACAAGAAGGGTCAGCTGTTCTTGGAGGATGTGTGGCCTGTGTCGCAGTGGGAGAGCTGTGAGACCAACTGCAAACGGTCAGTACTGCACATTAAGGCCTATAAGATAAGGTTTGTCCTTGGATCATTGGGATTGGGATTTACTGTCTAAATGATCTTTTTTTAAAATTATTTTACATACATTAAAAACTTAAGCAGTGTAGATTTAAACACAAACTCCTTTCCAGAAAAGATTATATTTTTCATTATTTGCAATAAAAACAAGAATGTGTGATTTGTATTTTCTCTTGTTTTTTTATTTTACTGAAAAAAGTTCAGAGAACATTTCCCACCGGTCACCTTAAAATTGATAAACTTGATTCAACTTAAAACAAATGTAGAATTTGACAGATGGACGTGTGCGTTTCCCGCTGTGTTCCATCATCTTTCCTTTAATTCCACTGTGTAATCGTGTGGGAACTGAGGAGAAAAGCTGCTGCAGTTCTGCAAGTGGAATTTTTCTCCATTCTTGCTTGATATAAGACTTCAGCTGCTCAACAGTCCGTGGTGTCTGATTCTCCTCTTCATGAAGCTCCAGACATTCTCAATAGTAGACAGAACTGCACTCGCAACAGGTCCGTCAAGCTCACACACTCCGTGTGTATGAAGCCACACTGTTGTAGCCTGTGCAGAATGAGGTCGGGCATCGTCCTGCTGAAGTAACCATGGACATCCTGAAAAGAGACGTCGCCTTGATGGCAGCAAGTGTCTCTACAATCTCAAACTATGCGCTACCTCAATAGCAGATTCGCACAAGTCACTTATGGAATGTTTCAAAATGGAGTAACTTTAATATTGTATAATCTCTTCACTCTGATTTTGCTCCGTCTCAGCTCTTTTTGATTGTGTTGCAGCATTAAATTCTAAATTAATGTATATTCATAAAATACAGTGACGTTGATCACTGAAAACACTGGGAATCTTTTCTATGAACTTTTATCACTTAAATTAAAGTAAAGTGAGTTCAAAAATCACACATTGTTGTTTTTATTGGATTTTATTGATTTGTATCATAAACCTCAATCCAAATGTTGTGCAGCTTTCTCAAAATCCTCAAATCCTCTACATACATGTATTATACATTGGATAAAACTGAAGTAATTCATTTTTTTCAGCAGTTATCTTGTTAAATATCTTCGACCTGTGAAGCTGCACAGGACGTGAACATTAGCATAATTTAATACATTTTTAATCAATGTGGTGTGAACAGGCTGTCAGGGCTGTGGGAAGAGGAGCTGAGGCTGAAAGGGGACCAGGCTTCTCTTCACCACATTGTTTGGCTCTTCTGCCGAACCCGTCTGCTGCTCTCCATCCTGTGCCTCATGGTCACTCAGCTTGCTGGCTTCAGTGGCCCAGTAAGTAACACCATCTCAGCTTCTGTCTCTCTCTTTTTTCCTCCTCTTCTCGCTTCCTCTTTCTATACATCTCTCTGTCTTTCTGAGTGTTGTTAGCTATGTGGAGCCACCTGCCCCTGTCAGACCTGAAGGTGAGTGTTTTCATGGGGCATTGAAGGTGGAATCAGTAGGAAATGTGCCTAAACGGCTTTTTTCCTCATAAGATAAATCTCTGATACACATTTCTGTGTTTTAAGTGTGTTTGCCAATGTAAATATGCTTCGTCTGTGTGTAGTGCTGTTTGTTTAGTGCCTTAAAAGTGACGCAGCAGGGCCAAGAGAGCAGCGCAGCCTGTGTGATGAGCTTTAGTCGTCCCCGATACTGAACATTCACTAGATTAGAGTCCGTGAGGAAATAATTCTCCGCTGTTTTTTTTTATTATTGTTTTTGTTTCTTTACACATATCGGTTCCAAACACTGTGTTCCACCATCAAAGGTTCTGGACAGATTTTTTTAGTACCACCTGAGATGCACTTGTGTGAAGGTTGTTAGATGTTAAGTTGTTAAGGGTGATGATGCTGAGCAGATGTGTTTATTTCTGAAAAGGATTTCAGTTTTTTTCCCCCTGCACCTATTCTCCTCAAATACACTTTCATTTCATTTCACTTCTGAGTCTCTTCACAGCACTTACTGGGTGAACACTCAGTATTTTAGGTCAAAAACGTATCAGTTTATAATAAAAACGTTCGTTTCAAATGCTCAAATTATGAAAAATGCGCTGAGAAGTTTATTTTTAGCGCCATCTCGGAGTGAATGAACTGCTTGTCAGAACAAATGCCGCCCTCATGACTTTTTTAAGCCACATATTGTAAAAATGAAACAAAAAAAATGCACTCTTGATACGTCACAGGGAAGCAGCGGATGTAGAAAACATGCACTTCCTTTAGGAGGCAGCTGTGTCCTAATGGTTAGAGAAGAGGCCGTGTGACCAGAGTGCTGCTGGTTTAATGCCCAGGACTAGCAGGAAAAATGTGGGAGGGGTGAGTGAGTTAAGTGTCCTCCCCCTCCCACATCCACGGCTGAAGTGTCGTTGGGCGAGACACCCAACCCCCTAACTGCCCCTCGGGTGCAGGTGTGCAGCCCACTGCTCCTGCACCTGCTGTGTGTTATGTGTTGGCACTCACTGTTCACAGTAAAGTTAAAGCCCAGTTATGTAGTTTAAAGGGAGTTTAAAGCCCTAAACAGAGGAGCTGGAGGGACCAGGTACCAGGTGAGTGTTGTGAAAGGCACAGAAGTGAAAAGTCACAGAACAGTTCTGCTTTTAAAGCGGAGAACACAGAAAAGTGCCGCATCACTAACTATTGCTGCCTGCTGGCAGAAATTCGGATTCCGTGCCACTGATGCATGAGCACTGGTGTGAGAGAGTGGTCTGTAGGTGCGGCAGGAGGCTAGGAGGCTAGGAGGCTAACCGCTTTTTTAAGGAGAGCTTCTGTCACTGTCTCTCCATGGGTGACTCAGCAAGTCTCTGACCCTCTCCCCCTCTGGAGCACATCCACTCACATTTGCCTCTGGGCTCATCCACACAGCTCAGTCCTCCCCCTCCCCCCTTTGTTTGGGACGGTTTTTGGTGGGGCTTAGGGTACAGTCTGGGAGGGTATGGGGTTAAACCTGTGCTCAGGTCTGAGGTGGCTGTGGCCCCGTGTGAGAGACGTGTGACAGAGGCTATTCTTTAGATTTCACAGGGCGTCCGTTTAACCCGAGGAGAGAAAACTGGCAGACAAGAGCCGTGATGACGCACGGGAGGTAAGGGCATGTTTCTTATGCAGGGCTGAATCAAGACTTACTGCTGTTTATACCCCCCTGTCTCTCTCTCCCCCTCTCTCTCTCTCTCTCTCTCTCCCTCCCCCTTTCTGCCCCCCTGCCCCTCGTTTTAACTGCACTCTCTCTGCCCGAAAAAAGACAAAATGTTGATTGGCTGTGGCTAAAGCGCGTCCGAGGTGGGGGAATCGACTGGCTGTGTAAATGTGTGTGTAACAGAAGTGAACAGTGTGTCCATCTCTGATCTCTAAGCCAATGGACTGATCACACCACTGCAGGGCTTTGTCAAGTTCACAGTGACACCCTGGTCACCAAGGAAACTGGACTCCGTGGTTTTTGATGTTTATGTCTTGTTTGGACTGAGAAACTCATTTTTGAACTTCTTTCTTTTTTTTTCTGCAAGTTTATGGACATATTTCAGTGGCTGTGAAAAAAAAAACGGTCCTTTTACTTAAAGATTTGACTCCTAACGGAGATTGCTTAAGAATTGTCTCAGCAGATTGAATTAGAGACATGAAAGTGCTGGAAGTGCTCACAAAGGACTCCTGCGGTAAAAAACGGTTGACCTTTGACCTGAACTTGGCCTATGTAAGAAAAGAAAAATGCACCTTTATTTTTCTACTGTGCTGTGTACTTGTTTTCCTGGTATGTTTCTTTATTCTGTGACACTGATGTGCAATGACTGAACTTTTACCCACGTTTGAATGTCCACATTTCTGAAATAAAATGTTGCTGCTGGACTGAACCAAGTGGATGGTAGCGAATGTTCCCAGTGTGTGTGAGAAACATTTCCTGACTATGTGCATGTATGTGAGTGAGTGAGTGAGTGAGTGAGTGAGTGAGTGAGTGAGTGAGTGAGTGAGTGAGTGAGTGAGTGAGTGAGTGAGTGTAATGCTTTTATTAGTTTATGAAGTGTTTCTGAGGCTTATGGTGGTTTTCTCTCTCTCTGTCTCTCTCTCTCTCTCTCTCTGTCTCTCTCTCTCTCTCTCTCTCTCTCTCTCCCTCTCGCTCTTTCTCAGTATTTACATGTGTATGTCTCTTATGCTTTTGTGCTCTTTGCTCTTCATTACTGATTTAATTGATATCGATTTCCAGGTGTTAAATCAAAAGTGCGTCTCCGTCCCGTATCCCACCCTGATGTGACTGTAGGTAAAATGTCTTTGCATCCGCCAAAAGCAGGGCTGTGTATGATCATTTGTGTTAGCAGTGCAATGTGTCTGAATGGCGCTGTTGGTGCTGTTTCATTGTCTCTCTTGTTCTTTTCAAAGGGTAGAGAAAAGGGCCACCTAAGGTAAACGATTAGACCACAATTTCAAAATGGCTGCCATTGTCTTCTCAGTAGAAGTTGCTGTTTTGTTTTTTTTTCTCTTTAAACGATTAGAAAAAAAAAAACGTGAATCATGCAGAATCTTGAATCTTAGTGCACTGTGATTTGCATTCCTGTACTCTTCCTGCTCTCGGGTATAATAGCTAGAGATGAGGCTGATGATGTTAGGGCCGTTCATGACATCGCAGTGCTGCCAGTTTGTGTGCCCTCAGTCACGCGTGCTTGTGTCCTGTCGCCCCCTTGCTCGTCCTCCCTCTCCGCAGGCGTTTGTGGTCAGGCGGTTGCTGGAGTACACGCAGCGGAGTGAGCCCGACCTGCCGTTCGGCCTGCTGCTGGTGCTGGGCCTGCTGGCCACTGAGCTGGTCCGCTCCTGGTCCCTGGCCCTCACCTGGGCCATGAACTATCGCACCGGCACGCGCCTGCGGGGAGCCATCCTCACCATGGCCTTTCACAAGATCCTGCGGCTGCGCAGCCTACGCGAGAAGTCCATCGGAGAGGTGAGCGAAAGCACGGCAACGTTTCACCACCCGTCCATACGCCACCGGTCAACATGAAGCCAGTCATTTACACCAGTCGCACAATAAACGAGTAACGTTATTGAAACAGGTGGGGAGGATCTCCTAGTGGCTGAAATTTTCTTTGCAAACAATCTTTACATTGATTTTAGAACATCAAGTTATTACTAGGGGTGAGAATTTAACACATTAATTGCGATTAATTAATTTTGAAAAAAAATAACGCGTTAAAAAAAATAACGCATTTAATCACACTTTGCATTTCTAGCGAAGGGGAACTTTTGTCAATGTTTCCTGGTACACAGATTACACTGATGACATTAGAGCTACAACATTGGAAGAATAGGAAGAAAGCGCATTGCTAGGACTGATCGGAGGCAAATTTCATTTCAAAAGACGGAAGCCTTGACAAAAGCGTGGTTTAGTGCAAACTGCGCAAAAAGGAACCGAAGCCCTTCACCCTTATGGTACCATCTAAATGCAAACATGTCGTGGGAGCTGTTAGCGCTAGCAGTATGAGTTCGAGTACCAACAAAAGGTGTCGGCTTAATGTACAAAATAATTTTGGCTAAGGTTACTCAGAGTGTAAAGGTGAAACTGGTAAAATTACCTTTTATGTTTTCTTTTTTTTTAAGAAGAAAAACTGCACTTTATGTTGGATTTTTTTTTATTATTTAAAGACAATACCATTCTGAAAATGTACTTACAGTACTTAAAATAGCACTTAATTTTTAAGCCTGCCCAGTTTTAGCCAGTTTTTTTTTTTTTTTTTGAAAAATGCATTTTTTTCCCAGAAACTAAAAGCGCTTGAGTTTACAATATTCATGTCCATGTCTATTGGGGAAATTTTTTCTTGGTTGCAATTAATTGCGATTAATCAAGAGTAATTAATTACAAAGCCTCTAATTAATTAGATAAAAATTTTTAATCGAATTTGACCTAGTTATTACACAAGAAGTAAAAAAAATTATATTTTAAATTATTGAATTGGTTCCAACGTTTAAGTACTACTTGATAAACCTCAAGGAGTTAAACTGCTGATTTACAGCCAGTTGTAGCTGATTTAACCCTGAAATAATAAGAGGTCTTTACTGAAAAAGGCCTTTTTATTTCATTTTTGCTCAGGCAATTTTTCTAACCGCTCAGATGTTGAAAATCTGCTAATTAGAGGCTGGAATGTGCTGAAAGTAAGCCTAGGTTTAATCAGCGGGAAAGGAGACATTCTTCACTAATGGAGTGAGTTGACTGGAACTGTGAGAAGATGAGACGTAGTCACGCGTGAACAGTTTGACCCGGTTGTTATGAAGTTGTACACATCTGTATTGTAAGATATCAAAAGATCTGGACAGAACATGTGATCGGTTATCAGAGCAGGTGATGAGACAGAGCCCGTGTGTATAACACATACATTAACATGTGTTTCCTCTGTGGATTTTATTGAGAGTAAATCTGATGTGGTGAACTGTATCTGTTTCTGTATCTGTGTGCAGCTGATCAATATGTGTTCAACTGATGGGCAGCGCATGTTTGAGGCTGCGGCAGTGGGCAGTCTGCTGGCGGGAGGCCCCCTGGTGGCCGTATTGGGGATGGTCTACAATCTCTCTGTACTGGGACCCACTTCCCTGCTAGGATCTGCTGTGTTCATTCTCTTCTACCCTACGATGGTAAACATCTCTGCATGTAACTGACGTCTACGCGTAGCATTGTTGAAGAAAAGCCCGGTGAACTGTGGAAGCGTGCGGTCAGGCCTGAGTCCACTTCCACAGATCTAATAAGTGGCCATTTGGGTTTAAGCATTGTTACATTGTCACCATTTAGCCCAAACCACTCCCTCGATAGAGAACAGCACTGTGACTTTTCTCTCTCCTCTGCTTGTAGATGTTCAGTTCCAGGCTGACGGCCTACTTCAGGAGGAAGGGAGTGGCTGTCACTGACCAGCGTGTTCAGACGATGAATGAGATCCTGAACTATATCAAGTTCATCAAAATGTACGCCTGGGTCAAGGCCTTCTCTCAGGCTGTGCGAAGTAAGGGTCTGTTTTAGTATGTTGTGTCTTTCTGTCTTTTTTGCACTTGTAGAGTAGATCCCCCACCACCTTGGACCTCAAGAGCCAAAGGCATCGTATAATTGCACCTTACAAATACTGAATTTTCAATCAACTGGCAGGAATAAGAGATGAAGAGCGCCAGATCTTGGAGCGTACCGGATATTTCCAGAGCATAACCGTGGGCGTGGCTCCTATTGTGGTGGTGATTGCTAGTGTGGCCACCTTCTCCACCCATATGTTGCTGGGTTATGACCTCACTGCTGCACAGGTGGGCTCTCTCACATGGGTTCAGTGCAAACAAATTTACAGCCACTGCCTTGAATATGTGCAGTAACACTGAATGTTGGTCGCTCTTCAGGCGTTTACTGTTGTGACAGTCTTCAATGCCATGACCTTTGCCCTGAAGGTCACCCCCTTCTCAGTTAAATCCCTATCTGAAGCATCTGTGGCCATGGAGAGATTCAAGGTGAGTGTTGCATCTTCTGTTCTTTTCCCTTTTCCTGTCTGGCAATGTCAGTCACTGACGCTCTAGCGATTTCTTCCGCTTTCTGTCTCTCATTCCCTCAAAGCTCTGACCCGGTTGTTGCTCTGCTGTCTGTCCCGTGTTAGTCTAGGTTGCGGGTTTGCCAGCGGCGCATGTGCGCGAGTCATTCTTTGCCCTCTGTCCTGGGATTGGGCAGGTAGTGTTGGAGAGGTGTGTGTTGGTTCTGGCTTAGATGAGCGACTCTCAGGAATGTGCTGAATAAGCTGGGAAGGGTTTCGTCTCGAACTCTTAAGACCCACCAGACCAACCCCCCCCCCCAAACACACACACACGTACTGTTAACACCCCGTTTGTACACAACCGTGCGGAGGAGACGGTCAGCTAATGCCAATGCTGACTCATCAGTTTCCCATGGCAGCGAGAGATGGCGGGGATTCTCTGGGGATTACACTGATGGAAATGTGCAAACGTAGGGGATTTTTCAGAGGATGAACAGCAAGACGGGTCCCAAAATGACCCCGACATTTTTAGAACAAAATGTCCTGTAGCTCTGCCCTCACCAGCAGAGACTTTAAACATGTGTAGGGACACAAACAAGGCAAATAACAGTGAAACAGTGAATCAATGAACGAGTGAATCGGTGAAACAGTGAATTGGTGAAGTTTAAATGTATAAACGCAATTCACCACTAAACTTTCATGCAGTTTTCACAAAGATTAAGTCTGGGGTTTGTTCTTCAGTAAGAACAGAATCTACTGGGCAGTGGAGGGTGAGGGTTAGGACATTGCCCTTTTGAACCGAAGGTCACAGGTTCAAGTCCCGGCCCAGGCACCACTGAGGTTCCCTTGGTCAAGGTACCATCCGGCTAAACTGCTCCCCGGGCGCTGTTGGTAGCTGCCCACTGCTCCGCGTGTGCACGTGTGATGGGTTAAATGCAGACGTCACATTTCGTTGTGGTGCTTGAGTGTGTTCACAATGACAAATTGTCATTTTCATTTCCCACACACACACAAAAGCACACACACACTTGAGTTTTGACGTATTTGTCCAAAATAAGTGATGGACTTTCTTCAATTCTACAGTTGTAAAATGTGACCGAGTTTAAATTAAATCATATTTTTATTCTTTATAAAATGTTCTAAAATCACATGAAAATATGGTCTTAGACATAGACACTAATGCTTACAGTAATGTTACTTAGGAACCATGCCATCACATAATCAGTGACTGACCAGACTGTTTGTCCCTGTGTTAACAGTGAATATTTTATTCTGGTCGCTGTCGTGTCTCGGCAGCTGTTAATACCTAAACTCCCTACTGTCTCCCTAACGCCGTCCTGCCGTCTCTCAGAGCGTGCTCCTGATGGCGGAGGTTAAGATGATTCACGAGAAGCCGCGGAATCCCCACGTGGCTGTGGAGCTGAGTGGGGCGAGCTTGGCCTGGGACGCGGTGGGCCACAGCGCCCAGCCTACGCCCCGAGGGACACCTTACATTGGACTGAGTCAGAGAGTGGCCCGCAAGAAGTCTCACCAGCAGGAGGAGTCGGGGCATTGTGGCGTGGGGGAGGAGCAGCATGGGCCTGTGTTGACTGACAGCACTGGGGACACACTCCTGAGTGCAGAAGACCACACTCTCCACGTGCCCACCATTAGTCAACGGCTGCAGAGAACCTTGCACTGCATTGACCTCACCATAGAAAAGGTTCACATCGAACAGATTCCTTAAAGCACGTGTGTGTGTAGTGGGGGTCAAGAGTCGGAGACCACGCTGAAAATCTTGAAGATCATATTTAAAAAAATAATAAATGTAAACCTTAGAAAAAAATAAATAAATATACATTTAAAAAAACAAAAAAAAAAGAAGAAATATTTAATATTCAGCGATTTCTACATCACTGTTTAAACCTGTGACACTGCACAGTTTAAAGGCTTAAGGTCAGATTTTCTATTCTTTCTACGTTCCCACGACTGTTAGATTCATCTGACCTGATCATCAGAGGCTTCTGCTCAAACCTGTGGGAAGACGTTAAACCCTGAAATCCATGAACTATTCTAAAGATTTATTTTCACTCTCTCAGATAATGACATTTATTGGGAAAACGTGTGATGTGTGAAGCCTGTGTGTGAAGGTGTGTGAGGTTAGTAAAGGTGTCCAATGTCCAGACTGATCTAAACACACATTCTCTCCTCCCCGTCCTCTGTACAGGGTAAACTGGTCGGTATCTGTGGTAGTGTGGGCAGTGGAAAAACCTCCCTCATCTCAGCCATCCTTGGCCAGGTAAGCCACTGACGCTTCACCTGGTATCCAGTGGATCAAAGAGGCTTAATGTAACAGCATCACACAAACAGAAGTTTTATTTCTCGTTATTATGTGAACATGTGATAAAGACTGTGGTCTTAGGGGACGGGATCAGTAAAACACTGTTTGCCTCGGCCCCGTCTGTCTGTCAGATGACTCTTCTGGAAGGAGCCGTGGCTGTTAATGGAGATTTTGCGTATGTGGCGCAACAGGCCTGGATCCTCAACGCTACGCTCCGGGATAACATTCTGTTCGGGAAGGACTATGAGGATGAGAGGTGAGGGAGGGGTCTCGGCTTGTGTTAACTTGAGGGCTGAACCTTTCTAAGCACAGCAGTGACACTGACAAGGTAACGGGGTGGATCACACACTATCATCTGTATCAGTTTGTGAGTGTAGAACTGCGACGTGACGTCAGGGTTTAAGCCTAGTTGTGAACTTCACATTCTGAAATGTTAAATCCTGTTTAGTCTGAGACCACACTGACTGTGGGCAGTGGTGGCCTAGTGGTCAGGACACTGCTTTTGGGACCGGAAGGTCGCAGGTTCGAGTCCCAGCCCAGGCACTACTGAGGTACCTTTGAGCAAGGTACTGTCCCACTACACTGCTCCCCGGGCGCTGTTGATAGCTGCC
>JBBPDA010000021.1:19708451-19722574 GCA_037974385.1 Arnoldichthys spilopterus | reverse complement strand
AAAGTGTACGGTGATTGGTCCAGATAAAAGTGTATGCTGATTGGTCCAGATAAAAGTGTATGCTGATTGGTCCAGATGAAAGGGTATGGTGATTGGTCCAGATAAAAGTGTACGGTGATTGGTCCAGATAAAAGTGTACGGTGATTGGTCCAGGTGAAAGGGTATGGTGATTGGTCCAGATAAAAGTGTACGGTGATTGGTCCAGGTGAAAGGGTATGGTGATTGGTCCAGATGAAAGTGTACAGTGATTGGTCCAGATGAAAGTGTAGACTGATTGGTCCAGATGAAAGTGTACGGTGATTGGTCCATACGAAAGTGTGCGGTGATTGGTCCAGATGAAAATGTACAGTGATTGGTCCAGATAAAAGTGTACAGTGATTGGTCCAGATGAAAGTGTACAGTGACTGGTCCAGATGAAATTGTATAGTGATTAGTCCAGATATAAATGTACAGTGATTAGTCCAGATGAAAGTGTACAGTGAGTGGTCCAGATAAAAGTGTATGGTGATTGGTCCATACGAAAGTGTGCGGTGATTGGTCCAGACAAAAGTGTACAACAACAGAATCATCAGAGACAGACAGTGAAGTCCAGTCTTTACTGAGTCAATGTGTGACAGAGGAAATACAGTGTGGTGTTTAAACTCCAATCACGACTCCTCTATCTTCTCCAATGCAATTCCTATACCAGCCATTGGCTGACTTATGTCACTTCAGAGCCACCTACTGGAGGAAGAAACTCCCCCGAAGGTGTGTAGTTCTCAGAAGAGAAACACAGTGGGTAGTTCCTCTCAATGAGTCACTAGAACTGTTTCGTCGGAATGCTCCTGGTACCATATCACTGCTGTGAAAATGTCATCACTATTCTGAGAATGGTCCAGCTGGTCCACACACCTTGATCCTTTGTGTTCTTAACTGCTTTTGCTCCACCTGTTTTAACATCTGTCCACATGTTTCTTCATATCTCTCTCTCTCTCTCTCTCTCTCTCTCTCTCTGTCTGTAGTGCCAATGCAGCGGGGAGTCAGGACAACCTGGACAATGACACAGAGCCAGAGGTGGGAACATCAGTGCGGAGAGAGAGAGATCGAGAGAGAGAGAAAGAGAGACCTCGCAAGAAAGACACCCATGACCATGGTGAGACTGACGGCTTGTGTCAACCCCCCTCATTTATTCTCATCTGGGGTCACATAAGTAAAATGGTGTGATTTTTGTCAGCATCATCCTGACTACACACATCTCTTGGCTGTTCTAGATCATAGGTGCTGCCACTGTTCTCCATATCTAACTGACTGAAATGTGGTTAGGGAACAGCTCATATTCACTGATGTATCTAGAACTTCCATAATTATAATAATTAATAATAATAATTCCATGGTTATATTTCAGAACATGAATTAAAATGTCTTAGGTTTTATTTCCCAGAGACTTTAAGCTGAAGGTTCCGCTGAACTGATGCTGAATCACATAAACATGTTCCTTGGATCTTCCCTTTCTCCTCCCTCTGACTGTGTGTGTGCATGTTTGTGTGTGTGTTTGCACAGGCGGAAGGCTGAACGGTCACTCTCGGGCAGAGCGCAGGCCTGAGATCGCAGGCTATGAGAGCTCGTCCACGTTAATGAGCAGTGAACTGGACACTACGAGCTTTTTCGACTCTGAGGAGGACGACTCTGCCAGTCGGTGAGAGCCAAACCAGCTCTGAGTGGTCCTGTAATGATCACTGCTCACTAATAATAGTAATTCTATGACACATCGACCAATCACCAGTGAAATATATACAACATACGTCATTAAAGTTCTTCATGTACTATAAAATTGATGAAAGTAACCAGTGCTGTAAACAAGGCAAAATGTCTTTATACTTATATTTGTACATGCACCAATCAGCAAGAACATTAAGACCACTGACAGGTAAATTGAGTAACAATGACTCTCTAGTTATTACATTACAATGGCATGTGTCAGGGGGGTGGGATATATTAGACAGCAATTGAACAGTCAGTTCTTGAAATCGATGTGCTGGTAGCAGGAGTGTAAGGATCTGAGCCACTTAGACAAGTGATGTTCTAGAAGATTGAGTCAGAGCATCTTCAGAACAACAGGTCTTGTGAAGCGTTCAAGGTGTGCAGTAGTTAGTACCTACCAAAAGTGAGGTCATGGGCACCAGAGGCTCGCTGCTGCATGTGGGGAGTAAAGACTAGCTCGTGTGGTCTAAACCCACAGAAGAGCTACTGAGGTTTAAAAAGTGAATAGTGATAGAAAGGGGTCAGAACACACAGTGCACCACAGTCGGAGCTGTTTCAGCAGCAGAAGGGATATCCACTATTAGGCAGGTGGTACTAATGTTATGGCTGATATGAGTCTATCACTGCCTTTTACAGCACAGAGGTGACAGATCAATGTCAGCCTGTTAAAATCCCCTCCTTACTCATGTGAGCTAACACTGTTCTGATCAATGTTTCCTGCCCCACATCCAGTCCTTACACTTCACTTTAAGTACGCAAATCACATGCTCTGGAAAACCTGCACAAAGAAGCACTTTCCTTTGTGTGAACACAGTAAACACTCAATAATGGTTGGCTGAACAGCATCACATGGTTTTTAAGGGACCAATCAGAGGTGAGAATAGTGTATACAAATAATGAGAGGTTCACACTGGACACAGTGGGTCGTTCAGGCTGAATCCCAAATGGCAGCGCACTACTCTGTGTGTTAAAGTGACTTTTCCTAGTGACCTACCTAGTGCCCTACATAGTGCACAGTTAGCTATTTAAGATTCTGCCCCAGAGTGAATTTAATGATGGATGTGATATCACTGCAGGTTCAGCAGCTCCACGGAGCAGAGCACATCGTCCAGGCTCATGAGACGCCATCGCCGTCGCCGACGGAAACCCAAGGCACCACGGATGGAGAGGGTGAGGCAGATACACACTCACACCAACACAACTGTCAGTGTTGGACCAGTCTCTTTACATGTGTCCTCATCATTTCTCTCCTTTCTCTCCCCTGTTCTCTCTCTTTCTTTCTCTCTTTCTCTCTCTATCGTTTTCTCTCTCCCCCCTTCTCTTTCTTGTTCTGTCCTCCTTCTCCAGTCTTCTTCGTTCAGCAGTATAACTGACTCCACCATGTCTCTGAACATCATCACTGTCACTTTAAACATGGGTGAGTATACACACACACACACACACACACACACACGTATCTATGCCTGCTGCGTTTATTAACGTGTGCCGTGCTTACTGTTGTAATGTAATACTGCACTCCACTGTGTTCAAAGTGGGAAACTAAAGGTCAGAATTCTGAGCTACAGAGTGAGAAATCAGTTCCTAAAAAGTGAGGATTGTTGGCAACAAGGATACTGACTAAAAGGAATCGCGTGGGACCTTTTAGCAAGGCTGGGACATTTGACAGCAGCAGCTTTTTGATTAAACAGTTGTAGTGATTCATTCAGAGGAAAAGGGGATTTTTCTTCTCCGTTACACAGGCGTTACACAGCTGTTACACAGGCGTTACAGATGTGGTAACCCTGCTGAGGCCGTTCTGGTCCTGTGTATCTGCAGACCTTCACTAATGTGTGGGAATGTGAAGGTTCCCAATTATCAGTGTGTTTACAGACAGAGGAGCTGTAAGGAGAAACACTTAGGGGCAGATGTCACAGTGTTTAGAAATACAGGGTTGAAGAGGAAGAGGAAGAGGAAGAGGAAGAGGAAGAGGAAGAGAAGAGAAGAGAAGAGAAGAGAAGAGAAGAGAAGAGAAGAGAAGAGAAGAGAAGAGAAGAGAAGAGAAGAGACGAGAAAAAAAACTGAATATTAATACATGGTGACATTTCTCACTGGTTATTCCACATTGATCAGTTGCTGACTGGCTCCAGTATATGAATTATCTCAGCTGCACATACGTCACAGCAGTGATCATAAGCACTTTGTGATAAGCTGTGTGTACATTATAACTGTAAACTCACCAGTGTTACATTTTCAGTCATTGTCCTCAAGTTCTCTTCTGTTCTTCTCCTCCTGCTCCTCCTCTTCCTCCTTTAACCCCTATACACCCATCCCCCACCCCACCCCTCCCCCGCAGAGAAGTATAACTTCCTGGGTATCAGTATTGTGGGTCAAAGTAACGAGAGAGGAGATGGAGGAATCTACATCGGCTCCATCATGAAGGGCGGAGCAGTGGCCGCTGATGGCCGTATTGAACCAGGGGACATGTTGCTCCAGGTGTGTGTGTGTGTGTGTGTGTGTGTGTGTGTTGTTTAATTGTGTTTCGAGTGTTTATAACTGAGCAGATTATCAAAGGTGGACTGTGTTTGACACGTCTAGGAAAGTTTAATTGTGCATAGTGAGTTGGTTAAGGGGGTTGTTAATGGGGGGATTAATGGGGAAGAGTAGTGGGGGGGATTTCTACTACACTTACTCAGATCCTCAGATGTTTGTACATGTCCTTGGAGGTGACGGTGTTGTGTTTTTTCTGTTTTTTTAGGTGAACGACATTAACTTTGAGAACATGAGCAATGATGATGCTGTGAGAGTGCTGAGAGAAATCGTGCACAAGCCTGGGTAAGACTCTTATGCCTGCAGGGCAGTGACCATACTGACCTCAGTGTTTATTGGTATGTGAGCACTGAGATTCGCTGACTGATGGGATGGTTATGTGTTTTTTTAGCCCCATCACACTAACTGTGGCCAAGTGCTGGGACCCAAATCCACGCAGCTGCTTCACCCTGCCCCGGAGTGAGTGTTCACTGAATGTGTGATTCTCCTGGTCTGGTTTAAAAAACTGCATCATGTTCCGTATGCCCTGTTTGCAGCTAATCAGCCATGACATGTTTGGAGCCCAGAAACTGGGCACAACATGGTAACTGTTCCACCTAGTGCTGCTGTTTTTAGGAAATGTGTTGTAATTCATTTAAGGCTGTTCAATATGGACAAAACACTAATATTGCAATTATACTGCTGCACACCGTCAGTCTATTAAAGGGCCCATATCAGTGTTTTTTTCTAGTTAAAAGGCTTGACATATGTAAATATTGTTTTTGTATGAAAGTGTGCCTTTACTTACTACCCCATACAGTCTGTCTGTACAGAGTAAGCTATAAAAATCAGTTTTTGTTATGTCACAAAACTAACATATATCTCCTCAGTTTTCAGGAGTGTTTCAACCCTGTGCTGCTGCCTTTTAAATGAGCTACCATACAGGGCAGACACTGTTTAAGCAGCCTGTTTCATTCTAAAGGATAAACTGAGGCTAGAAAATGGTCATGTTAGAATTAATTATGATGAATTTTATTTGTGTATAACTATTTTGTTGGTACACTAACACAAAAACACCATGGAAAAGTAAAACAGAAGTAAATGTGGAGCATGGGCCCTTTAAACACATCTCAGCCAATCAAAGGCTTTAAGGGATGAAGTCTGGCCAAAACAGAGACTCATTGATTCATCAGCGCACTCAGTAACTCACACCTGGAGCTGTGATTGGTCACCCTGTCACAGGCCCTGTGATTGGATAGATGTTTATTTGCCTAATGCAGCACTCAGTATCAGTGTTGCAGAGACCAGTATCGCAATTAATAGACAATTTATTGTTATTACACACACCAAACATGTCTGAATGATGCACTACTCTTATGATAAATGGGAAATTATTTATTAGTTATTATATAAATAATTATAATGAATGTAATTTTAATGAAATTAATCCTGTAAATTTATAATTTATTAAACAGCTGCTTTAAATGAGCACACTCAGCTGTGTTTGGGTGTTAGGTGATGGTATGATTGGCTACAGCTTCTTTAGTGTGTTGTATTTCTTGGTGAGATTTACTAGAGTGTAGTGTTTATACTGGTGGTGATGTTTCAGAAGGTCAGAAAATCTATATCTATACAGTAACAGACAGACGTTTAACAAGGGTGATAGGATCACAGTGTAATCACATGCATAAGTCACTCACTAGTCTACACACTTCATATAGTAATATATATAATAAACTGCACTGCAAACTGATTTTGACTCTACCGTTTTTGTGATGTCACAAGAACCAAATCTCCAGAATGTGTAGCTCCTCCTCTTCTCTGGTCAGGTGAACCCATCCGTCCGATCGACCCTGCTGCGTGGGTTTCTCACACCGCGGCGATGACGGGGGCGTACCCTGTGTATGGTATGAGCCCTTCCATGAGCACCATCACCTCCACCAGCTCCTCCATCACCAGCTCCATTCCAGAGACAGAACGTAAGTGTCTACCCTCCCACCCCACCCCACCCCACCATGCCCCACAACACCCCACCCCACCACGCCCGCTTCCTGTCCGTCTGATCAGGCTGCCATCAGCTGCCAGTCCACTGCTTACTGTGTGTTCTATCCACACCCTTAACAACAGATAGCGGTCACGGTTCTCCCCACCGCAGCACACAGCAGGGTTGTAACGGTTCTCCCCACCGCAGAGCTAAATGCTGGAGAAACACCCGAGGGATGGCTTCATATCTAAATAAATTCACCCACTGTAATCATTTGGCATCTGTTTAAAAAGTGACGGTCGACAGCTCAGTTCCTCCCTGACTGCTGCCTCTGCACTGAGGGAGAACTGTGCTGCTTTTGAAAGTTTACTGCTCGCTGATTTACCCAGAGAAATGTCCAGCATAGTCCTTCCCTGCAGGTCAAAAGTGCTGAAGATATCACTTTAGCACACAAACTCTGATCCAAATCCCACAAAAACCTCAAACAGTGAGTTACCTGCTCCTACAACACCTAATAAATTACATGACGGGCTCTTGTGTAAACAGAATGGAAATAGAATGGTGTCTGTTTAATGTCCAGCAGAACTGAATATTTCTGACACTTTGGTTTTTCTTTCTTTATCTATACAACACGTTCACATTCAAATACAGTTCAAAGTGCTTTACACACACAAAAAGGGAAAAAACATCCGTCAGTAAAAACAAGTAAAGTCACAGTGAGTGTGTATATAGAGACCAAAGAAATAAAAATAATTTCGAATAAATTAGATTTTAACAAATAAATATGAGAAAAATAAAGAATAACAGAAAAAAAATAAAAGTTTGTTTACAGTAATGAGATGATGTGTAAGATGCTCAGTGATATTAGAATAAAAGGCAGAGCTAATAAAATAAAGTGCAGAGATGATAAGAGACTTTGACTCAATAAAAAAGTTTAAACTGCTTTTTAAAGCTGTTAACTGTAGGGTTATACAGGAAAATGCATGAACATGATCAAACGAGTGGTGTTTATGAATAACCGTGTGAGTAACGAATGAACAATACTAATGAGAGGTATCAGATTTACACCTGTGGTAAAATAATCTAAACCTGATTGATCTCTGACGTTTTCCCACCGTCCCATCCTGGAGCAATACAGACATGTTTAAACTGGAACAGGTTCTTTCTGAGAACCAGGAAATTCCCTCTGACTGGTTTCGTGGAACCCAGTGGAGATCTGTACTGAATCTGTTGCTAAGGGCCGAAAAACCCTGAACCTTCAGCAATTTACTGTTTCATTCCTCCCTGTGCTATAACCCATCCACACACTCGCTCCCCCTTCACTCTCACTGCTCTTCCCTTTACAGGTTTCGAGGAGTTTCATCTATCCATTCACAGTGACATGGCAACTATTGCCAAAGCAATGGCATCCCCAGAGTCAGGGCTGGAGGTGCGAGACAGGATGTGGCTGAAGATCACGATTCCAAACGCCTTTATAGGTAACAACACTGTTCAAGGTGGCTGCTCCTGCTGGCTCTAAGTTCACCCAGAGCTCAGTCTGTGCTGGATCCAGGACATCCAAGACTGGATCCAGCACCAATTAAATTGGGTCTGGGACCTATTTGGTTGGATCCAGAATCTATCTGATTGGATCCAGGACCTCATTTCTCTCTATTAAAACTTTCGATTAAATGTTGAGTGATCTTTAATGTTCTGAATGTTGTGATTCTTTCTTTTGTCCCTTTGAAGTTACTTGTAAATTGCTTGTTTGCCTGTTTTGCTGTTTTAAATCTGATTTAGAAGTGAGAGAGTATGAGAGTATGAGAGTATGAGAGTATGAGAGAGTGTGTGAGAGTGTGTGAGAGTGTGTGAGAGTGTGTGAGAGTGTGTGTGAGAGTGTGTGTGAGAGTGTGTGTGAGAGTGTGTGTGAGAGTGTGTGTGAGAGTGTGTGAGAGAGTGTGTGAGAGAGTGTGTGAGAGAGTGTGTGAGAGAGTGTGTGAGAGAGTGTGTGAGAGAGTGTGAGAGAGTGTGAGAGAGTGTGAGAGAGTGTGAGAGAGTGTGAGAGAGAGTGTGAGAGAGTGTGAGAGAGTGTGTGAGAGTGACTCAATCTTTTTGGTCAAGTGTATGAAGTTTTGTGCAAGTCATGTAAGTAATGTTACTGCTTTTTGAACCTCAGTAACAAGGAGGAATTTGGTCAAATGTCAAAAACACAAACAAACATGTTGAATTTCTTCAAACCAGCAGGTCAGTGAGACCCTAAGCAAGGCAAAGTTCACAGGACAGCGCTGTTTGTTGTGTTCGGGCATCACATTGTGACAGCAGTAAAAGAGAATAAAAGAGACTTTTGTGTTTGGAGGTTGTAAATATAAGTTTTGGTCTTAATGCTTCTATTTTAGAGACCAACAGACAGGGAAGTGAAGGGACAGGCAAAGCATGCTGTTGCATAACAGAGAGAGAGAGAGGGAGAGAGACAGAGGGAGAGAGCTGCTAAGTGTGAGAGAAATTGTTGTGAATCCTTTGATTATTAAATGTAAGTGAATAAAGTTTTATTGGTGATGATGCATGTGCTTAGTTTTATCAGCGAGCACCAAGCTGTTGTCCAGAGCTCCAGCCACAGTGGATTTTCTGATGTGTTCTCCTGAGCCTCTGGAACAGCACCTTCTCAGTGTCTGGGGACCTTCTAATTTACACATTTAGCCCTGGGTCCTTAAACACACCCAGAGTACAGTTCACACAGTTTCTCTCAAAACATACAATTATAAAATCTTCAAAACCAAACAAATCAGCTGGTTAATTTGCATATGAATATACATCTGCATTAAAGGGATAAACGTCTCTGTGGTGCTCAGCATTACTGATCGTCTCTGTGTGTTTTTCCAGGTTCAGACGTGGTGGACTGGCTCTTTCATCATGTGGAGGGTTTCACTGACCGGCGAGAAGCTCGCAAGTACGCAAGCAACTTGCTGAAGGCCGGCTACATCCGCCATACGGTCAACAAGATTACCTTCTCCGAGCAGTGCTACTATATCTTCGGGGATGTGTGCGGAAGTGAGTGTTTTTGTTGTTCTCCCTTTTTTTGCATGAACGTTCCCCTTTTCCACTGTGAGTATGATTTATTACATATTTTTACTTTATTTATGAGTTAACTTTACTTTTCCATGCTATTTCCTCTCTCCATCCCTCTTTTTCTTAGACATGGCTAATCTCACCCTGCATGACCATGACGGTTCTAGTGGGGCGTCTGACCAGGACACTCTGGCTCCCCTGCCTCACCCTGGGGCAGCCCCATGGCCCCTTGCCTTCCCCTACCAGTACCCAATCCCTCACCCCTACAACCCCCACCCTCTGCACGAGCCCACCTACAGCTACACGGCTGGCGGAGGCAGCGCTGGCAGCCCGCACAGTGAAGGTAAGAACCATGATGGTTAGAAGAGTGGTGGTTAGAACAGTAGTTGGAACTGTGAAGGTAGGAACCTGTGATGGTTGGAACAGTGATGGTTGGAACAGTGATGGTTGGAACAGTGATGGTTGGAACCTGTGAAGGCAGTAACAGTGATGGTTGGAACAGTGATGGTTGGAACAGTGATGGTTGGAACTGTGAAGGTAGGAACCTGTGAAGGCAGTAACAGTGATGGTTGGAACAGTGATGGTTGGAACAGTGATGGTTGGAACAGTGATGGTTGGAACTGTGATGGTTGGAACTGTGAAGGTAGGAACCTGTGAAGGCAGTAACAGTGATGGTTGGAACAGTGATGGTTGGAACCTGTGAAGGCAGTAAGAGTGATGCTTAGAACAGTGAAGGTGAGAACACTGAAGGTAAGAATAGGGTAAGAACAGTGAAGGTAGGAAAAGTGTGGTTAGAACCATGATGGTTGGAACAGTAAAGGTTGAAACAGTGATGGCTAGAACCGTGATGATTTGAACCCTGATGGTATTATTCGGTAACTGCTGTAAAAGGTGCTTTTAATAATGAGATCTGGGAGACAGGGAGATCTGTGGTGAGAACCCTTAGCTTAAGAGGTTAAGACAGAACCGACAGCTGCAGTTGCAAAAAAGCACACTACTCATTACTTTATAGAACCCATGAGTCTTTACCAACAGGATGTACCAGGGAAAACTTGATAATAATCTCAACATTTCTGCCTCGAAAAATATGTAAAGTTTTCAGAGCTATAAAACTGAATGAAAACTGAGCCTAATATGTAAAGATCAGGTTTTAGCTGTGTTTCTTAAGCATTTCCTTAGTGACCTTTGTCCATCAGGTTCATGTTACCATGATGAGATGCTAAGGCCATTTTTATGCCACAACAGTAACCCCAAAAAAATAAGACATTTAAATGTTTAAATGTTTAAATGTTTAAATGTTAAAAATTATATATATATATATCAGTGACATGGAGACATTTATTACGCCTTGAAGTCTTAGAAGCTATTGATTAGAACCTCCCAGAGGTGTAACTGGTTTCATGTAAACCTGATATCTTGGGTCTGGGTTTCTCTTTGCTAATGACATGCGGTGTCATCTTACTAAGATCTTCAGAAAAAAGGCTGTGGATGCCTGGGAGTCTCGTAAGGGATTTAAAAAGATAAATTACTGGATATACATTTTTCCACTGTAGGAAGTTCCCGGAAAATTCAGCTTAAAGCAGAACATTTAATGCAAAAAAAGGTCTCCATATAACCCCAAAATGTAATCAAAGTGTTTGCAGGTGACTGCAACTGTTTACGTATAGTCGAGAGAAGACAAATTTGACCTGCATGGGAGGCATGTCATTGCGAGACTACAGTTTACTAAAGAAAAGAAAATGGCAAAGCCAAGAACTTAGGAAATAACAACATAGAGAATAATGTTGCTTGGCCACAGTAACAGTACACATCGGTGGTGTAGACCAAAGACATCCCTTCAAGAGAAGAACCCTGTACCAGCTGTGAGGCATGGTGTTGGAAATGTTATGTTTTTTTTTATTCTGCATCATATCAAATATAGTTTGAAGATAATGTGAAGCCATCTGCCCAAAAGCTGAAACTGAATTGGAGGTGGAATATTTATTGGATAATGATCATATGCACAGTAACAAATCCACCAAGGAATGACTCAAAAACTATAAAAGCCAGAAACTATGTCCATACGCCGCAAGCACGTCTAGGTGTGACTGTGTGGAATCACAGATGCGAGTGTTTCTGTTCACTACACGTTTGTTTTAATTCTCTACATGTTTCTTTATGCTTACATTAGCAGTTTATTGTCATCTCCTGTTCTCCTTCTGTTTCCTCGCTCGCAGGTAGTCGCAGCAGTGGTTCGAACCGCAGTGGCACTAAGGCTGTTGCACTGGATGCGAAGTCTGGTGGCAGTGGAAGTGAATCGGAGAAAAGAGAGAAGGCCCCCAGCGAGCGATCGGCGGCGCCCCCTAGTGAGCACAGCGTCCGCAGCACACACAGCGTCCGCAGCATCCAATCCCATGGCCAAAGCGTGGCGTACGGACCCCCGGGCCTGCCCCCCCAGCCTCCCCCCGTAGCCGCAGCGCCTGGGTCGCCCCCGGGCCGCGATTTAGCCTCAGTGCCCCCAGAACTCACGGCCTCACGCCAGTCCTTCCGCATGGCCATGGGAAACCCCAGCGAGTTCTTCGTGGATGTGATGTGACATGTTGGACCCTGACTGTGGACTTTGACACTAAAGAGCTAGAGAGGAGAGAGAGTGACCTTCGTTAAGTGATGACGAAGTGTTGATAAGTGTCCCTGACGTTGTCCCTCCCGTGTCCTGTGGCTTGTACTTTCTTCAGTGAAGAAAACTCGGCGAGATGGAGCACTTATCCCTGAGAAACCCCTCAGAGGCTCCACTGTGAAGTGGCTCTGCAGGCATAGAGGGATGGGGGGGCAGAGCGAGGTGAAAGCTTTCTGTTCCGTGTCCCATTTTTTTTTTATTGTACTTCTCCTGCATTTACAACTTTTTTTCCTCTCTGCAGTTTTTCATAACCTCATTCAAAATTTCCCTCTTTATCAAAGACTAACAGGAACGCAGGAGCAACAGGCAGGGAGAGGGTGGGATGGAGGGAGGTGTTCTCTCTCACTGTGACACTTGCTTTAAATAAAATAAAATGAAATAATTTCAGAACGATTTAGAGAAAAAACAGACAATATGATGAGAAAACTGTAGACGGTTTATTTTTGTCCTTTTTTCTTTGTCCGGAATTATATGAAGAGTGAGAGATAGGGAGGGCCATACACCTTTGGCTGAAAGAATATTAGAATAAAATAATGAAGAATAATAAGTAATAAAGACAAATTGGAGAAATAATTCCCCTAATTAAATCATTTAAAGGGCCCCACCACTGAAAAAAAAACAAAAGTAAACAAAATTAAAGTAATTGATCTAACATTGAAGCTTTAAAATGTGACATTCGCTCCTCATTCGCTTCTCATTCTGGACTAATTGGACGTGGAGCAGTGGTGGTGTAAGGGAGTTGCCCCTGTGATCTGAAGGTCTCCGATTCAAATCCCAGACTGGTAGTAGTTCCTCTGAGGTTCTGTGAGTAAGGCACCGTCCCCAAGCACTGCTCCCCAGGCGCTGCCCATGTCAGCTGCCCACTGCTCCTACATGGATGGGTTAAATGCAGAGGTTACAAATGGATAAATGGTTGTGGTGCACTGTGTGCTGTGCTGTGGTGTGTTCACAATCACTCATTCACTCCTCATTCATATGTCCATATATCAACAAAAAGCTGCAAAAAAACAGCACTGATTTGAATTTATTGTTCTTGTGATGTCACAAACCTCAATACTTTAACATTAGTCTGTATAAAGGGCCTACAGCACTTTAGCCCCGCCCATTCACACTGAGGTTATACAGAGTGTACTTTTCAAATAAGGCACAGGGCAGCCAATCACAATAGATATTTACATATGTCAGTCTTGAAAGCACAATAACAAAAACAGCTTGCTATAGTGAGTGATGATGTAATTGTGAACACGGCACACCACAGCGCACAGTGCACAACTGAATGTGACCTCTGCATTTAACCCATCCATGAAGGAGCAGTGGGCAGCTGACGTGGGCAGCGCTCGGGGAGCAGTGGGAAGTTGACGGTATCTTTAAAAATAAAAAATGAAGGTCTGTTTGTGGGATATGGACCCTTTAAATATCAAAAGCACAAACACACAAACATTTCAAGTTCTCAAATGTGCTAAATTCCAAATATCAGCATGAACCTACACTTTAGGAGCATCTGATTTATAGCTGCTCTGTGGGATGAAGTTTTGTGTGAACAGGTGTAATCAGGTGCAATCAGGAGGTTCACCCATCATCTTTTTCTCACTCTTCCCTGATCAGACCACACCTCCTTGCTGTATCTTCCTCTTGTGTTATCAGTAACATTAACATCGTGTATTTTACAGTCTAACGTTTCTTTAATGTTTCTGTAAGCTCATGATTATTTTTCCAGAACACATTTATCACACGTTTTTAACAATTAGAAACTGATACTGTAAAGTATCACATGGTTCAGTTTAATAATCTCTGTACACTGTTTTATGCCAAAACAAATTGTTTTTATTTATAAACATAGTTTTATTGCCAAAACATTGAGTCTTTGCATTTTTTAAAAAACTTTTCATCTCAGGCTCTGTCATTAAACATCTGTCTGTAATCGGATCACAGTGAGACGTACAGCTATTTACTCCCAGACAGATCCCATCTCTCAAATGCAATGGAAGTGGAAACACATTTACTGCACCATTAGGCCCCGGTCCAGTGTGTTCAGATCCTGTATAACTGAATGTGCACTAAGCTCCTAGGTGTGTGATCAGTAATCAGGCAGTCCAGACTGTAATTCTGTGTGTTTACCTGTGGGGGGCAGTAATCAGGCAGTCCAGACTGTAATTCTGTGAGTTTACCTGTGGGGGGCAGTAATCAGACAGT
>JBBPDA010000021.1:19691063-19708258 GCA_037974385.1 Arnoldichthys spilopterus | reverse complement strand
TATTTTGAAATCATCTTAGTTTGAAGGCAGTCAAGATGACCTAAAGTTTGGTCAAATAGTCTTAGAGTTTTAAAGCTAAGTGTCCGAATTCAGGCCAAACACCACCTTGTATATAGAAGTTCGCAGGTTCAAATCCAAGCCAGGGCACCACTGAGGTTCCCTTGAGCAAGGTAATGTCCTGCTACACTGCTCCCCAAGTGCTGTTGATAGCTGCCCACTGCTCCATGGGATGTGATAGCTGCATAGCATCCTGGGAACTTTTTGTCTCCTATGGTACAAACAACATAAGTGCACACTCAGCATGGGCTTCTGTCTTTTTTTATAGTCTTTTTAGTTCAGGAAGGTTCCTAACTGAGTGAAATGAGCTGGAAGTGCGTAGGGCTGCCATGATCTGAGCGCTAGATGCTGAGGAAAGGTGCTTTTGTGCTTCCGTTAGTATAGGATACCCTGAAACACCCTTTAAAACAGGAAAGGAGATAAAGCTGTTTCTCCACAGCTCCTTAAAACAGACAATGTATGTATCGGACAGTGTATGTGAAAGTGTATGTAACATCATATGTAAGACAGTGTGTGTAAAGGTGTATGTAACAGTATAGGTAATGAACAGCAGATGTAACAGACAGTGTATGTAACGATGTATGTAACAGCGTATGTAACAGACAGTGTATGTAACAGTGTATGTAACAGACACCATATGTAACGTAAGTGTATGTAACATTGTATGTAACCACTGAATGTGTGATATTGTATGATATATGTGGCCTACAGATTAGAAGCGGGCATGTGTAACTAGAAGGTCACTGGTTCGAGTGCCTAAACCAGCCGGAAAAACTCTTGGCCGACGTGCCCCCTGAGCAAGACACCTAACCCTGAACTGATCCTGGGTACTCCGGCTGTGTGGCTGCCCACTGCCCCAGGTGTGTATGTAGATTAAAATGCAGAGATTAGATTTCCCTCTGGGATGAATACAGTGTGCGTGTGTGAATATTTTTAAAATTATTTTTTACACTGTACAAGCCCGTGTGAACGTGTGATATTGACGTTTGGCATCGATGTTTCCTGAAATAATTGCGATGCATCTAAGACCCCGTTCTCCCTCCCACCCCTGGGTGCTTGTGCAGCAGTGCTGCTGTTGTCGCTACAGCATGAGCTAATAGAGGGAGTCTAGGAGAGGCAGGGTTGCCAGATTGCGCGGTCTTCATCTGGCAACCCGGACTGGGGAGCGGTCGGACATCTTGGTGAGGATGAGCTGCTGAGAGACCGCGGGGAGATCAGAGACTTCTGCCTCGAAAACAACAAATAAAGCATCCCCGGTGCTCCTTGTCGGGCACATCCAGGCAGTCGTTGGTAAGTGTGAACGTCTATTCGAGCTGTTAAATAAAGAAATGTGAGTGAAAGGATCCGTGACCCGCATCGAAAAAGCGGACGCTGAGCTTTAGCGTAGCCTCGATTAGCTGGGAGAGATAACGGCAGTATTTTGGCGAAACGACAGATGTGTGGGTGTACATTTACATAGAATACATGTAGATGTATTAATGTAAGCGTCCATGGTTAAAATTGTTTGTCTTAACTCCAAAGAGCTGCGATGCCAAAATAGTGAGTTGTTCGTCGCCCCGACACGGACTTAGCTTAGCTTAGCATACTCGAGCCAGCAGTTATAGGCATCTTAAACACATTTTAAACATCGATTTTGAATTAAAATACAAATTAATTAGGTATTTTGTCCAGTTTGCACGCAGACAACACTACAATGATCCAAAAAACAGATTATTTTCAGTGACTGGCCGCTGCGGCTTTGGCTAATCGGCGATAAACCCCTGTAGCGGACATTTGTATTTTTTCTGCATTAACACACCAAATTCAGTTCATTTTGAAACATTTTATATGTTTAAAATACGTATTGATAGCCGAACAAGTGATTTAGTGTTACATTATTGGGTAAGTGTCATAATCACACATCGCCTTTGCGCCGCAGTGGCGCTGGTCGACATGTTGGATGCTGCAGCTCAGTGAAACATTATGGATCAGACACAAAACACAGTTACCCACTTAAAGTGCAGTGCACAATGCAAAATTACACCAAACTGCTCATTTGCAGTTACAACATCCGGGTTGCAATACGTTACAACATGGCTAAAAATCGCTTCCACTATCAGAATAACAACTTGCTTTTATAATTGTGCTAAAACCCAGTGATCATCTGATTAAAGTGTGTGTGTGTGTGTGTGTGTGTGTGGGGGGGGGGGTAGTAATCGATACTTACCGATAATGATGATGGTTTTACCCTTATGAGGATAAATAGTTTTAACACTGGCTTGCACATGTACTGCTGTACCTAATTTCCCTCAGGATCAGTACACTGTCTGTCTAGGCAGCAACCTGTGCCTGTCTGTCTAGCTGGCAGATGGATGTAGACTACACCTGGGTGTGGTGATCAGGGGCACTACAGTGCTCATTTTTGCATGTTCACTCTATAATTGTGTAAATCAAACCTGAGATGTTCTGAAATTCAGACGAGATAAAAAACTAAAGCTTTTTACCACAGGAAATCGCAGGAAGGCTGCATGAGTGAAGGGCCTGTGGTCAGGGCTGTTGACCAGTTTTCTCTAATTCCAGGCAGACCATCAGCTTCATTTTACCGGGGTCTGTTCCTTCCTGACCTTACACTTTTTGTCTCATATCTTGGTTTGTTTCTTCTCGAGGGCAACTTTCTTAGGTGTATTTTTAGATCTTCCTAAAAGCAGAGGATCCGTGAGGGCCTCTCGGGATGAGCCTTTACTGTCCTGCCTGTACATATGCGGAGATGTTAGTGGAATGTGTACAGATCAGAATTTTTGTAGAGAATCTCCAGAGAAGTGGAGTATGTCTTTACATTAGTCTGGTTTAGGTAAACCCTGTCTAGCTCCTGCGAGCTGTAGCACTGTTCTTGTACCAGAAGCAGCAGTGAGGCCCTGTCCACACGGATGCCTGAATCGAGCACTGTCCTAAGGCATCAGGTCAAACACAGTCGGTTTTTCTGCACGTTGCAGAGAATCAGTTAGTCCACACAGGCTTTCCGGACTCGCTCTCGGTCGGCTCCGTGTTCAAAGGGTGTCAAAAAAAGTCACCTGCAGTTTTTTTTATTGCTGTCAGTTTCTGCCCAAAATACTGAGAAGTTCAAAGAAAAGGCTGTAATTGTGTTTACATGTCGTTAGTTTAGCTCTGGAGGACTGTATCCGTCCCAGGATCCTTCAGTCATAGTGTGATCCCAGTAGCGGCGACAAAGTTTTCATCTTATCAGGAGGATTCTGATAAGGAGGATTTTTAACACAACGACGTCACAGTTCAGGTCTTATAAAGACACTGATCCATATTTCACTACTACAGTAAAGGATGAAGCTCAAATCCCACAGGTTAAACACACTCTTGACTGTCTGATTACTGCCCCCCACAGGTAAACACATAGAATTGCAGGCTGTGCTAAATGCTTTCATTCTCTCATTTTACATCATTTTTCAGCTTATAGAAGTAAACATGTTAAATGCCTCTTATGTTACTATAATGCAAGTAGATTCAGCTCCAGCTGTGGTTTTTTTTTACTGTTTTTTGGTGGTGGTTAGTATTGGCGTCAGCAGATGTGTACATGAAATATCAGATTTTGGAAGTCCAACATCGGCGTATCCCTAAAGCCCTGCCTTCCAATCTGTTTGCCCAGCGCTTAATGCAGAAAGGATAACCCGTGTGCTGCTGCTGCTCAGTGGGTGTAAAAGGCCTGAGTGATAGTGCACTACCAAGAACATCCTGGGGTTGGTTTCCTCTCTTTCACTGATGTTCACAAGCAGATTGAGTCTTGATGGTGCCCCTCTGTGGAGAACTTGCTGAATACAGCTTCATTATGAGCTCCAGATTTTCTGCTTATGATCTAGATTGTTACTGATGAACAAGCTTTTTTTATGAAGAATGTAGATTTTGAATAGCTTAACCTATGTAACCAGTTATGTGGGGAAGGCTGTGGCCTGAAGAAGCGTGTTTGTGACTGGAGGCCTGCTGGTTCCATCCCTAGAAACCAGCACCACAGCCGAAGTGCCCTTGAGCAAGGCACCTAACCGCCAACTGCTCCCAAGGCGCTGTCGCTGCCCCCTGCTCTGGATGTGTAAATATCCAGAAAACAAACAAATCAATCAATAGATATGAATTAATTTGGTGTGTTTTGGTTATATTGAATGGTATTCTGTCATCATGATATGTTCTAGCACATTTTGGTGGGCAGTGGTGGCCTAGTGGTTAGGACTTTGCCCTTGTGAATAGAAGGTTGTTGGTTTTAAGTCACGGCCTGGACAACACTGAGGTTCCTTTGGGCAAAGTGTCACGCTGCTATACTGCTCTCCGGGTGCTGCTGATAGCTGCCCACCGCTCCACGTGTGCACATTTGCATGGGTTCAATGCAGAGGTCACAATCCATTATGTGTCCTTTGTGTGTTGGGGTGTTTTCCGAGTGACTTTCACTTCACTATCATTCCTAAGCAGAATTCTTAATTGCAGGCCTTAATTCCCTCTTTAAAAACATCCTAGTGATGGGTTTACCTTGGTTTTCTGAACTATTGTTTCAGATATTGCAATATTTAGTGCATAAAAATTCACATTACCGTAATATCACTTTTCTTTACCTACTGTGTAGGAACAACTCCCCAGTTTCCCCATCACCCATTTACCATCTGTAGTGAAAACCACTTATCAGAACTACACATCTGGATGCATCACTACCACAGTAAAGTGTGCAGGAAGGGGCGGGGCTTGTGGCAAAGACACCCACACCCAGTGACTGAGCGGTTTTCCCTAAAAAGTTTATACACTGTGCGTGCGTGTGTGTGTGCGTGATTTTTTTTTTGTTTTTGTTTTTTTTGAGTGATGTGATAGAACTGAACAAGATGTTTGTGAATATTTCATCTCCTCCAGACCAGACTCTGTAGAATCCAGATGTTTTTAACAAATACAATGTCTCAAATTTAATCAGATCTTGAAGATTTGGATAGCATCAAGCCTTCTGTTCATTCCTGTTACTAGTTTTAAGAAGACACGTCTGTCCCTAATCGTTGCTGCTCTGCCGTCGTGTACAGCAGACAGCAGTCTGATTTAACTGCCAACCTGTAATGATGAAAATGCAAACAGATGCTCAAAATAACACCGATCTGTTCTGACGTGGCAGGGTTGATGTAGCTCCTGTGGCCTTATTGCTAATGTCCCGTTTTGTGTGTGTGTTTGTGTTTAACCTTGCTTTTCTTCCTTCCAGTTTTCCCATCATGGCCATTGAACACTAAGAGGACTTGGCCACCATGATTGGAGGACTGTTCATCTACAACCACAAGGGCGAGGTGCTGATCTCCCGGGTCTACCGCGATGACATAGGGTGAGAGCCGCTCGGTCCGCTAGTCCGTTTAACTTTGGGAGTGGAGGATGTGATGGGTCGGGGAATGGACGGAGTGTATGGTTTGGGTGTGGAGAAAGGGAAGGAAGGAGCTGGGTGAGGTTTTTGGTAACCAGTTAATTCACTGTTCCTCCAGCATTTTTCACTAATTCTCTTGCATTTAAGCAGCACATCTACTTTCAGCCCAGATTTATCCTCCGGTTTGTTCAGTTACAGTACAATCAGTTATTGTATGATGTCAGTGGGACGTTCCGCCTTATCATAAACTGGAGACTGTTTTATGCTTACATTGTAAAAATGCTTTACTATGTCTCGATTAGAGAAGGTACGTTATTAGCTTTACCGAATCTGGGTCAGAGACCCTAACAAGCAAGACAGGTGACCGAGGTGAGGAGAACCTCTCTAAGGTGGAGGTAGGAACCAAGACTTGGAAGGGGAAACCCATCGTCCTCTGGTCGATAGAGAAAACTGTTTGGGTTCTAGAGGCGGAATCAGCTCAAAGTCTATAGCTTGGAGCAACATATCTAGCACATGCAGATGGAGATGGTCCGTTGTATCCGGACCAGTTTGAGACAGGTGATCAGGAGACCCCAATGATGGATGATCTATTCGATGGTACCAAACGTCTTGGTCATTTTTTATGCTCATGTACTTTCTCTAATAAATATACATGATGTTGATTATTGTCGAACATATCATCGATCTGCAGTTCAGCGCTGAGAAACTCTCCAGCTGTTTTCCAAAACCACTACACTATTTAAATCCTGGCGGAATAATTTGGTTTGGCTTGGTGGAATTTCACGATGCGCCCGATCCCTTCTACTGGAATCGTTTGTGCCCTTCGGTAAGACCTCACGCTAACTGCAGCATCCTCTCTCCAGCCAACACCCCTCCTCTCCGTACCGCCAGAATCAGAGCTGGTGTTTGTCTCCTTCGAGCTCACATTGACTCAATTTAACGTGTGCGTTTCTCAGATGACACGTGAAGTTGCTTCTGATAAAAGTTTTCCCACAAAACGGCACAATTCGACGTTCCTGAAAACCCAGACGCAGGATGATCAAAGCAGAGTTGCTATGGTTACGGTGGGTCTGTAAATCGCTGCCTGTCGCAGAGCCTGGAAGTGTGTGCATGCGCGAGTGAGTGAGTCACTAGTGTACGAGCTGAGCAGAGCCAGGCTGGGAGAAAGGAGGAGCTGGAGGAGAAGATGCTGAGTGGACAGGTGAGCCAGGTTTCAGTGTGAAGATAGCAGAACTTTACCTTTGGCATCCGTGACCAGTGCAGTGTCCGTGTGACACAAATTAGGCACTTACTCAGTTCCGTTCAGTTTGATTTCTTTAGCGCTTTTTATAGCAGATGTTGTCATAAAGCCGCTTTGCAAAGTCCAAGTCCGAGCCTCTAACGAGCGAAGCTAAGGCGACGGAGGTGAGGGAAAAACTCAGAGTTGGAGGAAGAAATCTTGGGAGGAAGCAAGACTCAGTAGGGGAAACCATCCTCCTTTGGCCGACACCGGTTGGCAATAAAATAAAACGGTCAAAAAGCTTGTTTTTGTCAGAACACCCAGCGTTTAACTAAAAGCGGTAGTTTTTGCATGAAGACGCATTGTCTGGACACTGTGATCACTGTTTTTACATAACTCAACGCTGACTGGTTTTCAGAGCATGAGGTCATGTGATAATGGTGAACACCTATAATTCAGCAGTTTCTAGTCCGACACCTGTAGGTAGAATCCACTGTTAACAGTGTTTGTCTGTTTAAATGAAGCATAAATAATATTGGTGGGAGATATAAACTTATTTCGCTTTTTCTGGTGTTTGGGCGATAACAGTATCAGCCTAATTACGTATATAAATGTAACTTCTTCTAAAATATAAATACAATAATAAACATCAGGCATAAGTTTATTGTAAATATTAGATTTAATCTTTTTATCCTGTTGGTTTGTGCGAAAGTTACGCTCCATCAGTGAATGTCTGTTCTGTTGAGCAGTAATGAGCTTTTACACCACATGTGCAAGAGTAAAACAGCCTTAAACTGAACAATGGAAGCACCAGTTACACAATCAGCACAAGCACATTTTCCTGAAAAATTCAGTGAAAGCACAGAGCTTTAAAGCTTGTGCGTATTCTTAACATCAGTCACTTTTTATGAGAAATGCAACAAACAGTCCCACATGCAGAAAAGAGCCTTTACTAACATTTCCCTAAAGAAATACCAGAGAACAGGGTTGATGTTCAGTGTGTTCCAGAGATTCTCAGCACCTGGTGCCTTGCAGCGATTTCCCCTCCTGACTGGTAACATGCAGAGAGACACACACAACCGGCACAGATGTCTGAGTTAGTTCACACCATGTTCTACCGCACATCCCAACGCTGCGGCTGCAGTCAGACCTTGCTCCACTAAAGTGTTGGTGTGTATTTCATGTTTGTAGTGTTCAGTCAGCTGTAGACACAGTGGGTGTGAATAACTTTTGGCTACCCTGATAAACTGATAAGGCTTTGCTGGGTGCTCGGCTGTTTGGATCTCCTCCAGCTTTGCCATGTTCGTGTTGCTCTTTTCTCTCGTTACAGCAGGCAAACGGCTACTGCACACAATTACCGTGGTACAGTTTTCATGTAGCACCTTAACACAACACAGGAGGAAACCAAGGCAAAAATACAGGTCAATAGGACTGAAATTAAACCATTTGATGTGGATATATTCTGGGCAGAACGCTTCATTGATTTATAAAGATGAATAAAACGTAGATATTGGGACTGTATTTGCCTGGGTCAGCGTTAATTACAGAGGAGTGCAGTGTTTATTTCTGTAGAGTTAAAAATGCAGTAAAATACATGAACTGCACAATTTAAAGGGGATAAACTTTAAAAAGCAGCACTAAAATAAACAAATAAAAATATTCATCCAGCCATTTGTGTTTTCTATTTTCTTCCAGTCCTTCTGTATTTCTCCATGTTCATGTGTGTTCCCACAGCTTGGTCCTGTTCAGTTTAGGTTCCTTTTGATTTCTGCTCTTTTCTTCCAGAAATCATTTGGATTTCTTCCTCTGTTCTCACCTGCTCTGTTGTTTTGCTGCAGGAGAAACGCAGTGGACGCGTTCAGGGTGAACGTAATTCACGCGCGGCAGCAGGTTCGCTCGCCGGTCACCAACATAGCCCGCACCAGCTTCTTCCATGTGAAACGCTCCAACATCTGGCTGGCTGCTGTGACCAAGCAGAATGTCAACGCAGCCATGGTCTTCGAGTTCCTTTACAAGATGTGTGACGTCATGACCGCTTACTTTGGCAAGATCAGCGAGGAAAACATCAAGAACAACTTTGTGTTGATCTATGAGCTGCTGGATGGTAACCTGTCTGTCTGTCTGTCTGTCTGTCTGTCTGTCTAGGCATTGTCTGAGTGTAGTTACCCTTAACACAGGAAATGCAGATGTCCCTGCTGAATAACCTGTTGATGTGGACTGCTGTTGCTGCTGTCTCTCTCTTTCTGTCTCCCTGTCCCTTTTTTTCCAGCTTTTTCCTCTCTCCCAGCAGTGTGGTGCGTTTTCCACGGCAGTGGCTGGAGTTTCTGTCATGCTGTTGTTTTTTTAGGTTTTGATTTTTATGACTTGTAGATGAGAAAATCAAAACCTAAAGAAAATACTGCACAGGCAGAGCAGCATCTCCAGGGGCTTCAGGACTGGTCCCCAGTCTGCTTTTCATTTCACTCGTTCAGACGAGATCTCCGTGAGAGCGGTGTTCAGTGAGCGGGTGTGTGTTGGGTGATTGAGTGTTCATTTGCGTCGTTGTTGTTTTGCCGCTGTAGAGATCCTGGATTTTGGCTACCCGCAGAACTCTGAGACTGGTGCCCTGAAGACCTTCATCACTCAGCAGGGCATAAAGAGCCAGGTGGGTGTAACTCAGTGGCCCGGAGATGGTGGTTAGTTTACAGCCAATCAGATTTACACGCGTTTTACCCCAAATTTATTTTATCAGCCGAGACACTGCAGGTGTGTGTAATTAGCAGGTTGACTGGTGGACTTTAGCATTTGTTTCGTTTAGCTCAGGTAGAGAACTAAAGAAGCAAACCTCACCCACTAAGCCTGTGTTGGTGGATCCACATTTGGTGGGTGGGGATGGGGGAGTGTGTGTGAATATATTAGATGCTTGGCTTTGTCATTGCTTTATTATTAGAGACGGCTCTGCTAAGCATCAGGAAAGGGTTCACACTGCCCTCGTAATCCTAATTAAGGAAAAATTCAGTCCGTCTTCCTTCCTGTGCTCACTGTACAGGAGTGTAATTGCCTGTAGTGGAGGAGGCTTGGGTGCTGTAGTGAAGAGCATGTTAGGAGTATTTTTCAGTGCTGTTAGTTGTGCATAATCTGTGTGTATATGAATTGTTTGAATGACTCTGGAAACCTTGTGTTTAATAATGAGATTTTTACAACCTGAAGATAAACTCATTTACTGATGTGCTTTTCTCTGTGTGTTGTTGTCTTGCCCTCACCGTGTCTTACTCCCTGCTCTGATAACACACAACTGCTGCCTTCCAGCATCATGTAAGTGTTCGGTTTGTTTCTATAGACCTTAAAACCAACATTTTCTCCGATGTTTTGATTCCACCTCCTGCTTTCCTCCGTTCAGACAAAAGAGGAGCAGTCCCAGATCACCAGTCAGGTGACGGGACAGATCGGCTGGAGGCGCGAAGGGATCAAGTACCGCCGCAATGAGCTTTTCCTGGATGTTCTGGAAAGCGTGAACCTGCTGATGTCACCACAAGGTAACGCTCATCTCACACAACCCACTGCCTTTTTTTTTTGCTTTTTGAGTTCCTGGTAATTCCCTCTCTCTTTGAAAATGCCATGTGTTTATAGGTGTCGCAACATTTTATGAGCATTTCTTAATATTACATTACCTGTAGAAATGGCCCTGACCTGGGAATTCATGTGGTATGAGCTCACCAGGCGAAGTTTAGTCACGTCCATCATTTCTTTATTGCTTTCGTTTACCTTTGCTTTTATATTTGCCTCAGTGTTGTTGGGTTTACACCAGTCCTTGTGCCTTTCATCCTGCTCTTCTATAAGCTGAGTGCACACTGCCTCTAGACTTTATCTGTTTCAGCGTTTCACTTGTTGTTCCAGATTGACAATCAGCTGAATTTTCTTCTCAAAGTGTCTTCACAGTCAGACACACAGATTTGGACTTTTATGCTCTAAAGTTGCCACCCAGGAGTGTTACTTTTTGTCATTGTGAACACTCAAGCACCACAACCAAATATGACCTCTGCATTTAACCCATCACACGTGGAGCAGCGGGCAGCTATTAGCAGCGCCCGGGCAGCAGTGTAGCGGGACGTAACTTGCTCAGGGGAACCTCAATGGTGCCCAGGCCGGGACTTGAACCTGCGACCTTCAGGTCCCAAGGACAATGTCCTAACCACTAGGCCTCCACTGCCTATTGAGCTAAAATGAACAGAAAATATATGAGGAGACTGGTGTAATCAGGACCTGACCGGATTGATGATGTTAAGGCAATGGGGACGAGTAACCAAATATTAAAGGATCACTTTTTTTTTTATAGGAGCTTGTGTTAAAGTTTAGGCAAGGCAAGTGTTCTATAGCACATGATCATACACCGAGGTCATTCAGTGCTTTACGCAGGTAAAATAAGCAATAAAAAGAAAAATAAGCCTTAAAATTTGGAATAAAATCAGAAAACAGGAGAGGAGTGTAAAAGTGCTGATTTAAAGTAAAGATGTAAAATAAGTTCACATGTGCAGGATCTCTCTTTTTTTTTTTTTTTTATGGGACATCCCTTTCTTTTACACACGTCATCACCTTGTGTCCGGGTTATACGCTCACCCTCACCTCGGCTGAAGGATAGAGGATCGTCTCACCTCTACAGAAGGGCTGATTAAAGTCCCCCTGTTGGAGAAGGAACTAATGGACCCCCATTAGTAGAACTAACAGAACATTTGTCCCCTTCTGACTTTTTCAGAGAGATTAAGCTTTGTTGTGGCAGGGCCATTTTCCTGGAGAGTTTGGAAGTAAAGAGAACAGGACTGAGAGGACAGTGTGTGTTTGAGAGAACTGTAATGTGTGTGTGTGTGTGTGTGTGTGTTTGTGTCTCCTGCTGCAGGTCAGGTGCTTAGCGCTCATGTCTCAGGCCGTGTGGTGATGAAGAGTTACCTGAGCGGAATGCCTGAGTGCAAGTTTGGAATGAACGACAAGATCGTCATAGACAAGCAGGGTAAAGGAGGCACCACTGATGATGCGGGCAAGAGGTACAGTCCTTTACCTGTCACTTAGAGCTTTAGTCACGTGTGAGCGCAGGGACTGAAGTAGTGTGTGGTGCGAACTGCAGGTTTGGATGATTTGTAAAAGTTGCAAATGGATCAACTAATATCCCTGTAGATCTCCCACATCCTGCTGCAGTAGCATGTGAATACTGCAGTTCATGATCTGGCCACACGGGGGCGGTTGATCGGTTTTCTGGAGCAGTTAATTGTCAAACAGGTTGAGTTGATATGAATTTCTCTAGAAAATGGAGTAACTGTTTTTCTTCACACTTCTGTGTGTTCTGTCTACCTCAGACTTTCAAGAATCTTTGTACTTTTCGTAAACACTATGTTTAGATTTGAATGTAGAAAAGTTTTTTTTTTTAGTTTTTTAAATTTAAACTACAAATCTGAACCTTTTGAATTTTTTTTTTTTTTTTGTAATAACTGGTACTTTTCACAACTTTTTACAACTGTTGATGTACCATTTAGTGTCAATTTCTAGCAAATACAATGTCCAGAACTATAATCAAGGTTCTAGATTTGAAGATCTCTGCTTTAATTGGTGAAACATCAAGACTTAATGTGAGAAGCCCACGTTCAGAATGAGCGGAGTTGAAGCTGCGTACGGAGACGTGCGCTTAGGGAAGAGAAGTACTGTAAGCTAGAGATCAGTGAAGATGCTTAAGAAATATTTTGCACCATTTAACCAAAATCAGGAGGACTAGTCGGGTGATATCTCCTCTCCCTTTTGTACTGGAGCTGTAAACATCTTTCTCTCTGATAAACGTGTCCCAGTGTCAGTGCCAGGGCAGGACTGTTGATCGTAATGATCTCATCACATCGTCCAAGCCCGGTGAACTGAGTGATTCTGTGGTGCCAGAGCACAAATGATGTGGAGTGAGAATTTCTCTATTAAAGAAACAGTTGTGTGAAATCGTGTGTGTGAGTGATCTTATGGAAGGTTCTCGTTTTGTCCTTGCGTTGTCATTTTTTCTTTCCTGTGTGGATGTGCTGGAATGTGTCTTAAGTGCTGGGTTCTCTTCTGTTTCTCCTGGAAGTGGCAGTGGTTTTGTTCTTTGGTTCATCCTCTGTTGTTTTTTTGTTTTTTGTTTTTTTCCCCTTTCTTTCTTTTTTGTGCCGTTTTCTCTTCTCTCTCTTTGCTGGACTTCAGTGAGTTGGGAGGCAGGTAGCGTACCTCTCACTCCTGACCTCACCTGGTCTGCCATCTGCATATTTTCATGTCTTTTCTGTGTGTCTGTTGTGTTTGTCATGCCATGGAAAAGTCTCCGTAGAAGTAGACTCTGTGCCCGACTTGACTCGGCATGGCACTGGCATGGCATTTGTGTAGCTCTGTTGGTTCCTCAGTAAAAGTGTCCATAAGACAAGTCCATCTGTGTTTATCTGTAGCCCCTTTGGCAGGTTTAACTCCGTTTAACTCATGAATTCATCTGTCCTGTCCTTTTGTACAACTGCAGTAATTTTCTTTGTGTGTATGTGTGTTTAAGCCATTTTAGACCTCTGGTGTCCTTCACTCCCCCAAACTCTGACCACAACAGAACTTCCTGAGTAGGGCCTGGCCAATATCTGACTGGACTCATCAAATCGGCTGATTTTAATGTTCCCTGGGTGTATCAGTAGTGCTGAAGCTCCATTCTAATGAACAGCCTCTGTTGATGTCCTGATGGGATTTGAAGCACCTGGAATTTGGGTGTTTTGAACTGAATCAGATGTTTGATTCATTAACTCCGATCCAGGTCTGATCTGGTTCCTTTTCACCGGTTTTAGTGTTCTACTTATGTAAATGTATCAGAAATGATGTAGACAGGCCTTATCCAGAATCTGCAGCAGTGAGAACAGGGGGTTCTACAGCTCTGTAGTGTGTGTAGGGTTTTTTTAGTGGACTTGCATTATGTGCAGCACCTGTGTTAAGCTGGTTTTTGAGCCACGTTGTGTGAGCCGTTGGCGAGCCGCCGTTACGCTTCAGGTCTTCTTCCTGAAAGTTCCTATGAGCCTCAGGACACCAGGAACATGTGCAAAATAGTCCCTCTAAAATTTTCAGTCAGTCACAACCAGTGGAGCAGAAAAGGATTAGAGAAACGTTCTGATTTACCGCGTGTGCTGCTGCTTGCATTCAAAATAAGGCCGAAAGTGCTGCAGCTGTGGACTGTAAAACGGTCATTTCCACAAAAAATTCCAAATCTTTTAGATCAGGATGTGCAACACTGCTTATAAACACCTGAATACTGCAGGATCTGATCACTGCCTCTCCATTAGGACTCTCTTCTTAGTGCTGTATAGAACCCTTACTGCTGAGAGTGTAGTAACTATTAGCAGATTATGGTCTCAATCCTAAATTTTAATGCTCTGCTACAGTGCTCTCCACAATTATTAGCACCTAAGTATTAGAAAAAAAATTCACCTTTTGGAGCTTCATCTCCCACTGAATAAAACAAGAAACCTAACCTCTACCTCAGCTTTACTTCGAGGAAAATGCATGCCTCATCAAGAAATTATTGGCACCCCTGTGTTTTTGTACAACATCTCATTGCCAATGAAACAGGACCTGGAGATTCTTTCTAGAACATGTCCCAAGGCTGGAAAAAACAGCAGAGCATCTGAGAGAATTCCTCTATATAGATTATATCCAGACTGTCTCCTCTTCAGCTCAGCCCAGAGGTTTTAAATGGGCTTCAGGTTTGAGGACTGCAAGGGCCACGGCAGGAGCTTGACTTTGTGCTGCACTAAAGTAACTCCAGCCACTTGTGTTTGTGGTTAACAGACTGCTTGGTGGTTTGGGAGACTTGATAACTCCAGAAGTGACTCCAATAAGCCCAAAAAGTCTTCTAAAACGCTTCCAGTCCTGGGGAATTTGTGTTTTCTTGCCACTTGCCATCCCTCTTACTGTATGCAGGGGCAAAGTGAAGGTGGGTCCTCTTCCAGGTGGGGTTACCAGTTCCAGGTCATGTCCATGATCTTCTTATCATTCCCTTATAAAAGCCAACACACTCCCGAAATTCCCTCTCATTCGGTGTGGCTTCTTTTGTCTTTCCCATGTTGATGAATGACTATGGGAGTTTGGCCCTTGTCTCATCTCATGTTCCTACCCCAGTTAATCAGGAAGTGTTACAGCTTGAAAGGTCCTACACACTCCAGTCAACTTATATATATATATTTATTTATTCACTTATTTATTTATTTATATAAATATATAAATAAATAAATAAATAAAAAATATATATATATATATATAATATATAAAAATTTGTTGGTGAATAAATTGTTGGATTTTCCTAATTTTTTCAGACAAGCTACTTTGGATTATTTTTATTTTTATTTAAGTAGATTTACTGATCTTTGCCAGGGGTGCTAATAAATGCGGAGGGCAGTGTATCTGAACACACCGATCAGTTTGGCGTTTGATGTTGAAGTATAGATTAGGGATCAGTTCAGCTGGATCGGAACATCCCTAGAGGAGGTGTTTGTCGTTGTCTGTTCCTGTATCAGTCACGCCCTATTACTGCATGTGTTCTCATATAGAGTCGGTTCTCTTCAACATGCCTGCTAGAACCTTGTACATGAAGTTTTGTTGTGGTCAAAGTAATTCAAGCTCTGATCCCTCCCAACATGTTGCTACTCCATGAACCTACTGCTGTGGGTCACTTTTACATTGTTCAGCGTCTGTGTGTGTGTGTGTGTGTGTCCTCTCTGTGCCCTGCAGTAGTGGAAAACAGTCTATAGCTATAGATGACTGCACCTTCCACCAGTGTGTACGACTCAGCAAGTTCGACTCCGAGCGCAGCATCAGCTTCATCCCACCGGACGGAGAGTACGAGCTCATGAGGTCTGTGTGTGTGTGTGTGTGTTTAAGTACATGTCCTTATACACACAGTGTTCGTCCTTGTCTGGTTCCAGCAACCTTGTCCTCTATGTGTCCTTGCTGTAGGTATCGCACCACTAAGGACATTATTCTCCCATTCCGCGTCATTCCGCTGGTGAGGGAGGTGGGCCGCACCAAGCTGGAGGTGAAGGTGGTCATCAAGTCTAACTTCAAACCATCGCTGCTGGCACAGAAAATAGAGGTGAGCCAGGGTGACCTGCTTCAGCATAGAATTACACTGATGCAGGCGACGCACAGAGTCTAAGACAATTGAGTATTTAAGCCATGATTGAGGAAAGTGGGAGCAGGCAGGACTGTGGAAGCTCTGGGCCTGTGCCCATGAAGTTCAGCCAGGTCTGACCTATACCGGTGAATTAGCCTGTGCATGGTTAACAGAGAGGCACTGTTTTGTTCTGTGCTTTGTTATTAAGCAAGTGGGATGAACCCGATGTTCTACACACCAGTGAAACATCATTAACAAGTTCATAGGTGTGTGTTGTATTGTTGACCGTACCTGACCAACAACAGCATCAACCTTCCTCTGATCAGCTGTTAGCCCTGCTGCACTAAATTTCTTCTCGCTATTTTTGGGGCAGTGGTGGTGGTGTAATGAGGTGACAGTGACTATTTGTCATCGTGAACACACTCCAGCACCACAAGAGAATGTGACCTCTGAATCTAACCCTGCACACGTGGTACAGCAGGCAGCTATCAACAGCGCCAGGGGAGCACGCTAGCGGGACGGTACCTTGCTCATGAGAACCTCAGTGGTGCCGGGGCTAGGACTTGAACCTGCGACCTTCAGGTCCTAAGGGCAATTTCCTAACCACTAGGCCACCACTGCGTAGTGGTTAGTGTTCGGGACCTGTGACCTGAAGGACGCTGGTGTTCAAATCCCAGACCAGTACAAGGACCACTGTAGTTCCTGTCAGCAAGGTACCGTCCCTAAGCACTGCTCCTCTGGCGCTGCCCAGGTCAGCTGCCCACTTCTCCTACACGGATGGGTTAAATGCAGAGGTCACATTTGTCACTCTCTCTCGTCCTATAAGGGGTCCAAAGAGTCCAAAAGAAAGTTCCCGGCAGCAGTGCTTGGGGATGGTACCGTGCTCATGGGAACCTTAGTGGTACTTGTAAAGATCTGGGATTTAAACCAATGACCTTGTGCAGTGCAAAGAGATTTTTTTTTCTCCCCACTCATGCCTGATTATAATCCTACACCTGGCACTAATTTCACCTTCACATTAACTGATCATCGTAAAGGTTCCCATACGTTTGGCACTCGCAGATATACGTACTGTAACATTACTTTCCAGAGTAAATCAAGAAGTATAATATTTTAATCTGTTTTGTTTATTTGGGCTCTGATCATCTATTGTTATGACTTGAATGGAAATGTAATGAACCAAATCCAGAAATATAGACTATTCTAAAGCAGCAGAACAGTATGAATTAGTGTAAACCTGTTTAAAATGCAAAAAGCAACGTGTTTAATGTTCTTATATTAGTCTAGACATTCTATAGTGATACGTCCATGGAAATTACGATGAGCTTGATGAGGAGTGATCAACTCCTTACACGTGAAGTGCATCAATGTCATTTTTTTCACAAAGCTGAGAAAATCCACATTAACTCTGGACATGAAGTTCTTTTTTTTAATATATA